>JASEVX010000015.1:6906631-7108243 GCA_031761405.1 Serripes groenlandicus
CATTTCCTAGTGCATTTGTATGCATATTTACAAGGAATTAAAAATTACTGTCATATATTCTGTGCATGCTTGGTGCTCAATATACACTCACATCTTCATAAACAAAGTTTTCTTTACGGACTAATTTAGCGTAATTGACCTTTAAACTCTTTGTAAATATGTAAAACGAGCAATAACCTCTGCTTCATCCTCAACTATTTGTACTATACAACATAAGACAAGAAGAATTTTGATGCAAACGCATCAAAGACGCCGCGCATGATTTTGAAGCATGACTTAAAGGAAGCAGATGCAGTTCAGTACATTTAAATAACCTGTGCAAGCAGACAGGATGTAAAATATTTCTAACAAGAAGGGTCAAATGTCCCTTTATTTTAACAAGAAGGCCAATATGTGCCTATATTTCTCCCCTGGCAACCATAGCCTATATAAAAAGGTTACCGAGAGCATAAAGGGTCAATATTGACGTTGGATTAAACGTTTTATATGCTACGATCTTTGTGATATTCAGCATGTGAAGTTTAGTCGTGAAATGACAAGTTTAGTCCTGAATCCATTTGGTTTACGGTTTGCTTAACATTCACTGCAACTATAATGGGTCATACAAGCTGAAGTTTCTCAAGTGGTTTTTTTTACCAATAAACTGTTTTAAATCCTCTAACTAGATCCATTAGATAAAAAACAAACATACGTGCTTAAATATTACCATATATTAAGGTTTATTGCCTCTAGTTTTATTAGAGATTCCCTTGAACTCGCTCATGCAGACGACATAATTATCCAAAGGGCCCATCGACGAGGAAACCCACTTAAAGCCTCTCAAAACAAACCTAGACCTATAGTTATATTAGCTATGCATTTTACCCCCAAGGAAAAGATAAAAATCGACTTCCTAAAAGACATATATAACATCTGATAATATGGAATGATCTCTCTCTCTCTCTCTCTCTCTCTCTCTCTCTCTCTCTCTCTCTCTCCTCTCTCTCTCTCTCTCTTCGCTCTCACTCTCTCTCTTCTCTCTCTCTCTCTCTCTCTTCTTTCTTTCTTTCTTCTTTCTTTTCTTCTTTCTTTCTCTTCTCTCTCCTCCTCCTCCAACCTCTATCACGTGACATTATATGTATTTAATTTGTAAGATATATTGTTATTTTCATGTGTCTCATTTTGAGACTTAGAAAAAAATAAACGATTGAATTGAATTGAAAAATATAAGTTAAGTGTGACACAATCTTTGGAAGAAGAGGGGAAGACTATTCTCCTTCCAGTTTAGCAGAGAGTATGATATCAAAAATGGGAGTATATAAACAAAAAATACGAAGTAATTAAAAAAAAAAAAAAGATATTTATTGTAACGTGCCGGGCTAAAGACGCAGAAGATCCCTTCAGCGAAAAGTATACTCAACCCTGAAGGGGTCCACTTGCCTTATATATCTAACCCTAAGACCATCACTTCGAACCGGTGATGCTAATTTGCATATCGTTACAGTACTTCCCACTCCGAGAAGACTCGTCCCGAGTCTTGGCCTGGGAAACCCATGGGTAAGGCACTCCAATATGGCAGTTGTCTTCATCCCACCGCTGTCACCAATGTAACGTGCCGGGCTAAAGACGCAGAAGATCCCTTCAGCGAAAAGTATACTCAACCCTGAAGGGGTCCACTTGCCTTATATATCTAACCCTAAGACCATCACTTCGAACCGGTGATGCTAATTTGCATATTCGTTACATTATGATCAAGATTGAGCAGTATGAAGTTCACATGTATAGTCAACATATAGCAAGAATTATTAAGTCTGTTTTGTTTGTGTGTAATGTCACTTTAATCGTTTCGAACATGCTAGTAGAAAACTGAAAAATAAACAAAAGAAAATGGTCAAGTCAGTTCCCCAAGAGCAAAGAGCGAAAACCATTTGGTACGAATCGTTCATCTCAAACGAACATGAAAAACGAATCCAATGAATTTTAGAAATCGGAAATCCTGAAAACAGCGAAGTATTCATAACGGAATGAAGCAGAGACTTAATTACTGTATGGGAACCGATGACACCTTGTCGTCTATTCAATAAGAATGGCCAAAATCGCCAAGCGATGACATGCTGCATTTACAAATAGAACGGGTCACGTTACGGCCAATGCCTATTGCATAGTTGGGTTGACGTTGTTTTTACAGTTTCTAGAATTATACTGTAATATGTAGTAATTAAAATGAATTATCATTGATTTTTATTTGTTTGGATCAAACAAATTTAGTAGCTGCAATTCTGAAGCCGTTCGTCTTATTTAAAATTCCATGAATTTCATACGCGTGAAAGTAGTACTCAATACTTGCTCTTACTTTTCAAATGTATCACGATTTTTGAAATAATGATATATTTATATCGTCTTTGTTTTCTTATGTGGTTCTTATATTCAAAGAGAATTACGAAATAAAATGAAACATTGTATTTTAAAACATGAATGCGGAGAGATTTATAAATCTCAATGAGTGAACTGCTACAGGGAGAACTATTTCCGATTTAAGCTCCAGATACGGTATTTGAATTTTCAATCACGCATTGAAAATGTAGATAAAAACAGAATTGAAAATATTTTCTTTGTGCCTTGTCGGCCATATAAATATAGTATAAAGAATTAAAAAAACAAATATGTGCGTCATAAAATGCATTTAAAATGAGAGTAAACACATTTGCAGAGAAATCGGGATCGTCGAATTCTTTTTATAAATACAACGGTATGGGGGGAGGGTCTAAAGTGCGGACGCGATCTGCGGACAAATACATTATAGAGGGAAAATGCGGACAAATGCAATATAGAGGGAAAATGCCGACGCAATAGAATATAGAGCAAATCTGCGGACGCTATGATTTGTTGTAAAAAAATGTTTAATTAAAGATGGGCAACTGTGTATAATTTGTTACATATGATCATATCCGGGGTTTTCTTTGTTAATATATAATGTGTTTGATTGCTTTTATCAGTGATATAGAATATACCAAAAATCGAGATCAGGCTGAAATGGAATCTCTTTGTAAAGTGTTTTTAACGACTTCCTCTTTATATCATATCTATAGATATCAATAAAGAGAATTGATGGATTGATTTTCCGACAAGTGAAATGTCTTTTGACGCATCTGCAGCGGACGAAATTTGAAAACATTGCAAGGAATAGAATAGGTTGCTAGTAACTAGCCATAGGTTTTGCTTTCAATTATATCCTCTCCTTTACACTCGATTGAAGGGTCATGAGTTCTAGTTATTGTTGGGCCTCTTCATTTTCTTCTTTGTAACTTTCAACAGTTTTCCATGTGCCATACTACGAGGCAAATGATCCATGCAACATTCTATTCTGTAGGGGTACTTGGAAGGGGGCAGAACAATTTAAATAACAAATAAACAATAAGTATATATATATATACAACACTTTAAATCTTAATTTATTTCTAGTAATTATATATATATGCAACTATAATACTAATCTATAACAAATAAGTTAAATGTTTTTTTCTTGCTGTGTAAACAGTAAAAGAGCAACATATATTGAAAACATTGTGGGAAAAGGAAAATTTGCTTATTTAAACAATTTCTTAATTCCAATAACCTTTCTTTACCGTCGTATAAACCAAATTTGTATTTGAAGGCTGTTATAAGTAAAAAACTTAAATGTTGCCAATTTAATCACATATCTTATCATTATAATAGCCCAAATAATTAACAAAAGTTACAATTAAAGTCCGCATCTGTTGTCGAAATATCCACAGGTGCATTAACACAAGATTTTGTGAAACCAATTTGTGCATATATCACATTGTACCATGACGGTATCGACACATCCCGGCAAGTTACAAATACATACATGTATATGATAGGTTTATTGGGAAAAAGGGGTTACATTTATAATTTGTTTGGAATGACACTCGTAAACAATGGTAATTAACAGTGTATGGTCACGCATCCTTAATTGATTTGGCAAGCTTAAAACACCCTTTAAAGGAAACAGCGGCCAGCTTAGGTGTATACTGTAGAGTAAAATTCGGACGGCACAGGTATTGGTTTTCTCTGGAGCATTTAATCCTTTTATAATGCATGATTTCAATTACTCTTTCATTTAGATAGATGTTTCTTTTTTAGCTCACCTGAGCACGAAGTAAATAACCAACGCTAAATGTCGCAAATCTTCTAACGTTATATGTCGCATCTGTAACGCCAAATGTCGCAAAAAATTGTACTGCCGCTATATGTCGCAACATCAACCGCTAAATGTCGCACTCTTTTATAAGCACTCTTTTGTAGTATTACTGTTTCACAATGTACATATTACAATGTTTCATCTGACTCTGTCCCTTCTTTTTTTAGTTATGGCTCCTGAGGTAGTCATTTTTTGCGACAATTAGCGTCAGCCTTGCGACATATAACGTCAAGTGCGACATATAGTCAAAATATATATGCACTCTCGTACTATCGATATGGATTCGCACTCTTACGATAAGGACTCTCACACAAGCGATATGCACTCTTGTACTACTGATATGGATTCGCTCACTTACGATATTGATTTATACACTAACGATATGGACTCTCACAAAAACTATATGCACTCTCGTTCTAACGATAATGACTCGCACACTAACGATATGGACTCTAGTAATAGTGGTTCATTAGAATAACAGATTGTGAGAAATGATACATTTAAAACGGGAAACCGAAACACGTTCATCAAAAGCACCATGTAGGAACTACCACAGTTGATTTGGTATATTATTGTTAACCTTGGTTCGAAACAAAAATCCTTCGTCGCGATACTCCTTCAACGGAGTGAATAGATTGTTCAAAGACATTGTGAGCAAGACACAACCGCCTCGGTTGTATCTCAACCCTTGCCGGTTCTGTGATATATCTGTGTCGCCTTTTAGTGTTAGAAGAATATATGAATAGCAGGACCTGGCTGTTGGTTAGTGCAGGCAATCCGTGATGTGTTAACACATTCCTCGCGGGCCAATGCCTGGCTCTACTCTATCTGCGGATAGCCACATTTGGTGGCTAGTATACAATAGATGGAATATGGTATAAACGTTCAAGGTATCAGTTACGGGATGTTAAAGTGCTACATTTATAAAACGTTTTTATAAGTAGGTTAAGGAATGGCAACAAAAAGCATGTTACTTATTCCGTGTCAGTTTTTATTCCAGTATTATTTAACGTTGCTACAGTGTTCCTTGGCCGCCAGGGAGCGGGTTTTTTTTTTGCCTTATATGGCTATAGTGTAAACTCAAAAAAAATCTTCTCCTCCAAAAGTGTCAGGTCCGATTTTCAAATAATTTTGTAGAAATGTTCCTAGGGTGACCCTCTATCAGATTCCTTCCAGCCAAAAACATGGCCGCCAGCGGTCGGGGCTTTTTTGCCTAATATGGCTATAGTAAAAACTTGAAAAATCTTCTCATCCGAAAGTTTTTGGCCAATTTTCAATTCTTTTTGTAGAAATGTTCATTGGGAGACCATCTATCAGATTTCTCCAAGCCATGTTGATTGGTCGAAAAACATGGCCGCCAGGGGGGCAGGGCTATTTGGCCTTATATGGCTATAGTGAAAACTTGAAAAATCTCTTGTTAAGCAGGAAGCTTTTGAGTAAGATTTTAGGAAACCCTTGGTCAATGGTGATTTTTTTTTGTAACAAAAATTATTAAATACTTAGATGAGTGAGTCGGGGCCATAATGGTTATCCATTTGTTTTACATGTCTTTTGAAACTTGGACATTAAATATAATATTCACATGTATGTCTCATGATTTATTTTTATAGACAACTAAAATGGCATTTAATTTTAACGGATGCGTCATTTATTCTTTTACCCGAAGTTGTAATATTTATAAACAATGCATAGTTTATAAATCACACATCTATGCAAAGGCAAATGTTTTGAACAGTTTTATGTACCCAAACAAATTCAGTGCCTTCAGCGCTTTGATTTAAATATTACCCATTTATTTAAAAATCTTTGATCAATAAACAAAACTATAAAAAAAGCGTAGCCTAGGAAGTTAGGGGAAAGTTATTAAATACCCATTAGATGTTGTAATAACGGTAGAAGATATGCCTATGTTGTATCTTTTTGTGTCTTAAATCATTTTATACAATTTATTGATTAATAATTTGGTATTTTTGTGGTGGCGTGGGTGGGTGAGTGAGTGATTGAGTGAGTGAGTGAGTGAGTATATTTTAGTGTGTGGGACGGTTGATTTTGGGTGGGTCGGTGGGTGAGTTTTGGGTGAGTGAGTGAGTGTATATCTATATTTTTGTGTTTATATCTATGTATATATGTAGGTCCGTCTATCTCTACGTGTATCTGCTGTATGTCTATGCGTGTTTATGTATATCATATTTTTGTCTTTATATTTATGTATATTATGTAGGTCCGTCTATCTCTACGTGTATCTGCTGTATGTCTATGCGTGTTTATGTATATCTGGCTATGCATGTCTATCCTTATGTATGACTATCTGAGGTTATGACTTTCTGTATTACTATATTTCGGTATATCAGACAGTGTTGTTACAATATTGCAATTTCTACGTATATAGACTTAGGTATGTCTGTCTGTCTGTCTGGCTGGCTGGCTGGCTGGCTGGCTGGCTGGCTGGCTGGCTGTACGTGTGTGAGTTTGTGAGTGAGTGAGTAAGAACGTTTGTTGGTTGGATGAGTGTGTACTGCTACTTACTCTGTTATTGTAAAGTGCCATCTTGAACTTTCTGAAGAAGAAATAGTCTTGATGTTCGCCGTCATCACAGAGTTGCATGTATTTGTCTTCAGCATCATACCCAAAAGCCGAAAGCGTCTTTCCATCGGGGTCTATCAGGATAGAAGTCGGAGTTTTGGGTGTAATTTGATGACCGCTGTTCCAATTTTTAGTGTGCACTTTAGTGGGTTCTTTGTCATAGCTATGTCTGAACGACATTGCCCACGCCAGAAAACGCAGATCCAAAGTCGATTGGCCGCGACTGCTAAGGGTATCCAGGTCGCCATAATCGTAGAATTCGGACTGTAAAAAGCGAAACGAAACCTTGTATTCGCATATTTCTATGTATCAATGAAACCCAGAATTTATTTATTTTTATTTTCTTTCACTTGGCTGGGAAAAATGATGATACGGATCTATATATGAGCATGAGGGAAAGGCATTTCTAAACAGTGAAGGTTTACTATCAAGAGAGAAGAGAGAGAGAGAGATGAGAGAGAGAGAGAGGACAGAGAGAGAGGAGAGAGAGAGAGAGAGAGAGAGAGAGAGAGAGAGAGAGATGAGAGAGAGAGAGAGAGAGAGAGCAGAGAGAGAGAGAGAGAGAGAGACAGAGAGAGAGAGAGAGAGAGAGACAGAGAAGAGAGACAGAGAGAGAGCAGAGAGAAGAGAGACAGAGACAGAGAGACAGAGAGAGCAGAGAGAGAGAGAGACAGAGACAGAGACAGAGAGAGAGAGACAGAGAGAGAGAGAGACTGAGAGAGAGGACAGAGAGAGAGAGAGAGAGAGACAGAGAGAGAGAGAGAGAGAGAGACAGAGACAGAGAGAGAGAGACAGAGAGAGAGAGACAGACAGACAGACAGAGAGAGAGAGAGAGACAGAGAGACAGAGAGAGACAGAGAGAGACAGAGAGAGAGACAGACAGACAGACAGACAGACAGACAGACAGACAGACAGACAGACAGACAGACAGACAGAGAGAGAGACAAAGAGAGAGACAGAGAGAGAGACAGACATACAGACAGACAGACAGACAGACAGACAGACAGACAGACAGAAGACAGACAGACAGACAGACAAAATCGTGACGGTAATTAAGCGTAGGACACGACACAATTGGTTCCAAATTAAACATTTCAGAAATAAACAAATGAGTAAAATGAAATACCTCCGGTTTTATGTCTATCATTTGTTCACGATAACCCGGTAGTGATTTAAATCTTTCGGAGAGAGCCTCGCACGTCAACAAGATAACCCTGTGTAGTTTTAATATTGAGCTCGATAAATATATCAACCTTTAACCGAAATTGTCTGTGTTGTCCCAAAACGTCTATTCCTTTACCAAATACTGACGCATTAAGACGACTATGAAGCGGAAGGATTTTGAAAATGATTGAGGCAAAAGCAGCAAATTAATCCTTTTGCCATAATGATTTCAACTCTCTTCAGTGATAATACTTTCATTTTTTGAGATTTTCCGTATTTTTTGCGTACAAGTTGAAGACTTGTAGTTAAAGGAGACACTGCTCGTCATGTAACAATTTCTCCTTTTGCCAAAATGTTTTCAATTGTCGTCTTCTGTAGAGGCGTCAGACGGCGTCTATGTGTTGGGAAAGGGTTAACAACAGTCTTGGCGCATGCGTCCTCGAGATAATACTATCTTCTCAAAGTATACGGGCTAATTTTAAATCATGCATATATATCCGTAAGAATATTGTTTAGACTGGTAGTGCTTCGTGCATTTTCGCTTGATATGTTTTATTGGGGTTCAACGCCGTTTTTAACATTATTTCAGCTATATCACGGCGACTTTTCACTTATTCATGATCCCTGAGTAAACAAACCGGTACTAGGCTAGAAAATGTGCCTTGCCCAAGGGCACTCCACCTTGAATGTCGTGCCGAGACTGGGGATCGAACCCGGGACGCTCTGTTTCAAATCCCCGACGCTAACAACACGACAATGGCGGATTCCTGCATTTTCGTTTGAACACCGCAGGTTAAAAATATAACTGTTACACGTAATTTACTGATAACTTATCAGGACTCCATCTTTCCTTTATTCCTTTAAAATAGTCATATGAAATTTGACTCTTAGCCGATTGACATTTTCTCATATGATACGACAAATCTACAAAAGACGAATGTAAAAACTTTGTAATTATACCTTCATATATAGAGTTTTTCTACTTTGTTAACAATTTGTTTTACGAGTCATCTGTAGGTAGGTTTGTTGTATGTAGGAAAGGGTTAATTGTTTAACATTACATTATATATTGAATAATGAATAATGAAACTATACTATATGTATTGCTATACAATTGTTTATTATGTATATGTTGCAACAACATGTAAAATGTTATGCAAATAAAGAACTTGAACTTGAACTTTATTATCGGCGACACACTTTATGACGTTGGAATAAAAATAACCGATAACAGGTGGGAAAAATAACTGTGATAAATAGTTCAGTTTTCTACATACGATTACTTCCCTTGAATAATATAATTCCACTTACCCAATAAGTTCATTGATCCGTGATTATAACAGCCTACTATTTGTTTACGTGTTGCTTGGTGCTGTCAATATGTATGTGAGAGACCTATTCAAGAAGGGCGTAGTCACGTATGCGTAATAAACACAGTTACGACAGTAATGAATTAAGCCAAACACGGGACGATATTGACAACGTTTGAAAGCTTCGGTAAATGCTCGTCACTCGGAGCGTAATATTTGCCATTTTCCGTTTTAAATAGACCGGTTCGTTTACGTGTGTTATATACAATGAGCTAAACACCAAATACGGATTTTCAATAGCAGCAACCTTATCGATTTATCGAACTTTCATTCATTCGTTCATTTTGGAGTTGTCTGTATATAAGGTAGGTTAACAACTTGTATTTTTTAATATAACTTATTTTCTATAGATCTTTATGTATATATATATATATATATACTTCTATATCGATATACATGTAAAGCGGTAAGAAGATTACCTAGTTTATAATACCCAAATTCCTTCTACTATTTACAAGTTCCCCTATACACCACATCTAAGTTATCGAGTTTGAAAACATATAGATGAAACTAAGACGAATCTCTATAAATGAAAGTAGGATTATTAAATAGAGTTAAAACATCGTGACAAAAGGAGATATTCCACTCTACGAGCAATTTCGTCTTTACCACAATGTTTTATAAAGTCGTCTGCCGTACGCATCAGTAAGTGGCTAAAGGGTTGACACTCGTAGAAAATGTTGTAACTTGGAGAAATACATAGAGACACTGTTTATTGTGCTTAAATTACTGTATTTTATTTTACTGGTATATAATGTAATTATTGGTGCTTTCCAATTAAAAGTAATTGAATTGACCACATGAAAAATATGATAAGGTTTACCATACATACGCTCGTGATTTTTTTAAAACTTTATAGTCGTGGCGTGTCGGATAAAACATAACTTTATTATCTTTAAATTCATAATTATCAGGTGTGACTAAACATTGTAATATCTTATGTCAATAATATCAAGGGTGTATTTAAAGAAAGTATTTAACATTCTGAAAAGGAAAAAATTAGTATAAATACTTATTAGTCACAAAACCCTTACGTATAATGCAATGGAGCATAAATCACTAGGACAATAACATGTGCTATAATAACCTTTTAGATGCCATAGGCAATTAAAGGCTTGTGCAAACCTTTCCCTCATACGACAATTCTGCAGCAGACGACATTGAACGTATTTTGTCAAAACATAGAAAATCTCCATAATTGAATGGATAACCTGTGACAAAAAGTGGAAAACATTGTGGCAAAAGAAGAAATTGCACGTTTTGTGCAATTTCTTCTTTGGTCACTATGTTTTCAAAAAGCCGTCTGCTGCAGAGGCGTCAGAAAGCGTCTATATGAGGGAAAGGGTTAAGAGGAGACAGCTCGTAACGAGTTGTCTATCTTGAAATCTGCATTGTTTACAATTTAGACATTACATTTTACCAGATTTCTTGTTGGATGAAAAATGAAGTGATCCAATGTTTAACATGGATGAGTCGACTTTGTGAAATTCGGGAGTGAACGAGTTAAATAGTAATAACCTCTTCAAACAGCGGATCTAAGTTGCAAACACTTCATTTTGACTTTCAACACAAACGAACCTCTTCAGAAGAGCACCTCTCTAGAGCAATGACAGTTTCCTACTTCCGTCCAATGTTGCTATTGGGAGGTTGCAATGTTAATGTAGCAAGGGCAACAATTTCTACATATTCCCCCTTTTTCAATGTTTACTTATCTTTGTCAAAATCATAGGTTCAATTTTCAAGAAATTATATTTTCAAAGCGGAAATGATCGCATCGGGTCACCCGGGTACTATGGTACAAGTAATTATAATGTATACCAGTTGTTAACCATTTCCCATATTCAGGACGCTTTCTATTTAATCTGCAGCAGACGAATTGGAAAATATTGTGGCTCATTACATTCATTGAGGGCCCCATGGAAGATTATAGTGTCCAGTCACTAAATGGGTCACCCTCACAAAATAAAGTATTTACTTACTTACTTACTTACTATGAGCAATTTCTCCTTTTGTCAAATTGTTTACAACTCTGTTCAATAATTATTAAATTGTACGTTCATTAATTAATTAAGAGTTTTCATATTTTGTTTAGAATTCGATCAAAGTCGTTTATAACATATTTGTCGTATGCGGGAAAGTGTTAATAGAAACGTACTGGTAACAGCAAATGTAACTCAAGTGATTACGCGTTTATGAGGTGTTCTTCGCGAGAACCAATTTTTCAGAAATTTGCAACCACTGTAGAACCAGATCAGCCGGCGCATCCGCAAAGTCCGATCTGACACTGTACGCCAAGTAGTCAATCATAAAAGGATTCATGACATTCCTGTAAATCAGCATACATTCCGAGCGTAAGGATTGATATATAATCTTTATTTCCTCCAATATTGAAGATTACAAGAATACAATATAAATGAAATTGAAAACTTTAGTAACAGAATGGAGATACAATTGATAGATAAAAGAAGAAGAAGAAAAAAAGAAGCAAAACAACAAAAATACTGTGAATGTGAATATGCACACATGCATTCAGACGTATAAACGCCTCCATAACGTGTACACATTCACACACATGTACAAACATAGACACACACATGTACAAACATAGACACACAATGTATACATGACCATGAAAACCATACAAACATAGACAAACAATATATACATGCACATGAAGAAAATATATAGTAAAAAAAACCAAAAAAAAACATACAAAACATGTACCCTATCCCCCATGCGCAGTCCAATACATTAATAATTTAGCTAAGGGTATATTTTTTGCAGAGCACTGCTCGTATATTGTAATTATATTCATGTAACATAAATGCCTGTACAAAGGGAACATTGATTAATTGATTGATTTATTAGGGTTTAATGCCGTTTTCAACAATTTGTCATCAGTCATATTTTATCACCACGACCAGTTCACCTACTCATCCGTTTTCTGGCTTTCTCACATCAGTTATCCACATAAACATACTTTCCAAGCAAATGGCTGCTTCTCCAAAAAGATAGTGTTAGCCCATAAGTGAAAGACAAACTTATGCATGTCATAGTGATCTTTTATAAACGTCGAAAAGAGGCTGGCCGAGCTGGAATTCG
The DNA here is from genome assembly GCA_031761405.1 of Serripes groenlandicus. NCBI lineage: Eukaryota > Metazoa > Mollusca > Bivalvia > Cardiida > Cardiidae > Serripes > Serripes groenlandicus. The sequence goes on from JASEVX010000015.1 coordinate 6,919,034, forward strand.
AACTCACAACCCCTGGATGTACAGCCCGCGTCGCTACCGACTGAGGTACCGGGGCTAGGCTAAGATAGAACAAAATTAATAAAAAATCAAAATCAATCGATTTATTTTATTTTATCTTCATTATTGTGAATTCTGAAGGGTTTAAAACGCGCCATACGAATAGGGGATATGTTGGTACCTCGTCCTGTTTGCGTATTACATGAAGGATTAACTGAGTAAACTCAGTGGGGCTACAATTCCAGTCCATCGTCAAGAGTTACTTCTATGATTTGTCTATTATAAAAGACTTGGACAGTGAAAGTTTTCTCGAGCATTTGTGTATTGATTAACCCTTATCTCGCCGAATTCTTCACACAGACGACATTTGACGCCTGCTGTTACAGACGACTTTTTAAAACATTGCAATAAAAGGTGAAATTGCTCAAAACGAGCAATTTCACCTTTTATTGCAATGTTTTCAACTCTTTATCACTAATATAAATCTTTCAACTTTTTAGATTGGTGAAATTGTTTGTCTATTGATTGTAAAGCAGACGACCTATGAAAAGCCCTGTGAAGTAATAGGTTAAAATAACTTACGTATTACATGTCACATGTCTTTGTTCATTTACCAAGGCTCTGCTTAACCCTTTCCAGCGTGTATACGTATTATGACGCATCTGCAGCAGACGACATTTGAAAACAATGTGGAAAAAGGAGAAATTGCTCAAACAATGTTTTCAACTACATGTATATTCAAAAAGAATGCTTACATTTATAGAGGTTTTCCATATTTTTGCTCGGATGTTTTCAAAAGTCGTCTGCTGCAGAGTTGTTATATGTTGGAAAGGGGTTTTACTTGATAAATGAATGAATGGCAGAAATCGTAGTCCAAGATTAGACCGCAAGCATGTGTAGTCTTATGTTCATCGCAATTGCTCGCAAATGCAGCTTTTAAAATACCAAAGAAGACTGATATTCCATATGTTGTGTGTTTACCCCTATCCCACATGCAGACGTTTTTAAATGTATATTCAGCATACGTCTTTTGAAATCATTTAAGTTTCAATATTTTTTACTCAATGTATTCAAAGTAGTCTGTTGCAGATTTGTTGAATGTTAGGAATGGTTACAGTCACGTTCTGCAGGTGAAGATGTAACACTTAACTGTTCGCATAAAGTGCAACGAGACACCTTTATGGCTGCAGATTCGCAAATAATTATTTTGATTAATGTCTTAGCGTAAAGAAAGGTCACGGCCCACGATGTTCAATATGTTAAAGGGTTTTGTTTAACAAGTACTTATTCTAAAACCCTATTGTATTGTTATTCGATTTTTTTACAATTCACATGCTTTAAATTACATTGTTTAATTTGGTATCAAACAGATTATAAAGCCCATTTTCACAGTACTGACACATGCGTTAACCCTTTCCCTCATATAGACGCTTTCTGACGCCTCTGCAGCAGACGGCTTTTTGAAATAATAGTGACAAAAGAAGAAATTGCACAAAACGTGCAATTTCTCCTTTTGCCACAATGTTTTCCACTTTTTGTCATATGGTATCCATTCAATTATGGAGACTTTCTATGTTTTGACAAAATGCGTTTAAAGTCGTCTGCTGCAGAATTGTCGTATGAGGGAAAGGGTTAACCCTTTCCACATATATACGCTTTCTGATGACTATTAAAAACACTTTGACAAAATGAGAAATTGCTAAAAACGAGCAATTTCTCCTATTGCCACAATGTTTAAAGCTCTTTTCAATAATTCCATTTCCATTTATAAGATATTTACTCTACCTTTTCTAAAATGTTTTCAAAGTCGTCTGCTGCAGTTTTGTTGTATGTTGGAAAGGGGGTTAATATACTAAATGTCGAACTGAGAACGTTAAGTTATATAATTTTTATTTCCTCCAATATATGAAGATCATACAAACATGAACACATTGATAAACAAACAAACAAAAAGAACAAAACGGAAAGGTTATAAACAAAGATTAAAGATCTTATCTACGTCCCTGCATAAATTTACAAAAAATGGGAGTTTGCATATTCAAATTGACAATATAAGTCCATAATGTACAGAATTGACAAAGTTACATAAAGCAGGGATCTTATCTACGTCCCTGCATACAGTGTCTGTAACATTTGTATGCGTCATGGAGAAATGATGCAACCACATTAAAGAACATGTCATTTTTTCCCTGAAGAAGAGAAACTACATGGTAACGAGAACTAGCCGCCGTGATATAACTAAATATAATGTCGTTAAACCCCAATCAATTGATCCATTAATCGTACGCAGACAGGTGAACCATTTCCTATATACATGTACAGACGCTTTCTGACATCTCTGCAGCAGACGACTTTTGAAAACACAGTGACCAAAAGGAGAAAATACTTTTGATGTTTCCACACTGTTGCCAAACGAGCAATTTCTCCTTTTGCCACAATGTTTTCCACTTTTAGTTATAGGTCATCCATTCAATTATAGAGATTATCTATTTTTTGACAAAATATGTGCAAAGTCGTCTGCTGCAGAATTGTCGTATGAGCGAAAGGGTTAAGTAAATGAAGCGAGATGCATACCTTATCCCTTTTCCAATATCGCCTGTAGATTTGTAGTGCATGTATATGGGAAAGTGTTAACTCATATCCTATTACATCGAGGGCTTGGCGTGAAACGGTTGTAACTAAAATTGGTATTTTCTTACCAAGGTTAATTACCTCGCCATAAAGTCTTTATAAGCGTTAAATCATTTTACTTGGTAAACAATGGAAATGTAGGTGCCATTGCTCGTTCTGAGCAATGGCACACAAATTTGCATTGTTTACAAAAGGGTCAAAATTGCCCCTAATCCAGGTTTTTCAAAAATAGGTTTTTGAGTTACAACCGTTTCACGCCAAGCCATCGACATGTACATGCATGCATTAACGTGACTTTAAACACCGCCACCATGGCGAAGGGGTAAGCGCGTCCGCCTCGAGAACGTGAGATCATGTTCGATCCCCAATCAGGTCATACCAACAACTTTTGAAACCGGTAATTTACTAATGACCCGGGATTGATCCTCGGTCGGATCTTATCAAATTGACCGCATCGCTGGTTTAGTGGTAGAGCGTCCGCCTCTGGTGCAGTAGATCGCGGGTAGATCGCGGGTTCGATCCCCGATCGGGTCATATCAAAAACTTGAACAATGGTACTAATTACTACACTCCTTGGCGCTCCGGTTTGTGGGGTTAGCATAACGACTGATTGGCTGATGTCTGGATAGATGGACCAGTAGGACTGGTAACTTACCCAGAAAACGGCGTGATATAACTGACAAATTGTTGAAAGCGGCGTAAAAAACATTAAACATACCATCCGCATTGCTGCTCATTGTCGCGGGGGGATAGGACATCGACCGATGCCCCTACAACTGACGCGACTGATGCGCTTTTGTAAGAATATGATTACCCGAAGATCTTTTCAATTTACCGAGAAAAACTACGTGATATGACTGTAATACGGCTGAAAGCGACGTAAAGCACCATACAAAAAAAAAACAAGCAAAAAGATAAACTTTAAACAACATTTACGAACAATATAGATCCAGACCAGCCGCACCGTGATTCGTGCAATCAAATCCTGACCTATGATTAAAAATCGATAAATTATCGAAACTCATTCATTAATTTTGATCAAAAACTACATGACAAACTAAAATGATAATCATGCCTGTGGCATGAATAGAGATACCGAGGATAAATATTTATAAATGAGCAACATCTTGCGATTTGGGTGTCTTACTGACACTCTGCTTTTGACTCCATTAAACCCTTTCCCATATACAACAAATCGGCAGCTGGCGACTTTGAAAACATTCAGACACAACTTTGGGAAATCTTCATAAAGCCGTCTCACGAGAAAACCAACATTGTGGACTCTGCGTAAAGTCTCGATCCGAATAAGCCTAAGCATGCCGCGCGGGCTTACCCGTATCGACACTGTTCGCCTCCTGCGGATTTTCTGTTTCAGGAATCATTACTCAATACCTCTATCCCCTGAGACGGAATGTGTCGGCCCGGATCAGTCTGCGCGGACTACGCAGACTGATCTGGATCGATACATTACGCAGAGGCCATAATGTTGGCTTTCTCGCAGGACGGCTCAAATTACTTTTTTTTTTAATTTAGTTGAAAACATTGTCGATCCCCAGTCACGCCACGACGGCTATGGTGTAGAGACGTTTTGTAAAGCACATTTACTAGCCTAGTACTGGTTTGTTAATCCAGGAATCATGAATAAGTGAAAAGTCGCCGTGATATAACTGAAAAAATGTTGAAAACGTCGTAAAAACCCTAATAAAACTATTCCGACCACATACGACGCTTCTGCAGCAGACGACTTTATTCACAACTATGAGGACATGCATGAGCGCCTCACCGCTAAAATCAACCCATAATGCATTTCGAGGACAGTCTAGACTCAGATTAGCCATCGCATGCGTCATCAGCGTTTTACTTTTTGACGCAGCCCAGCCCCGGTAGCTCAGTCGGTAGCGACTCGGGCTGTCAATCAAGGGGTTGTAAGTTCGAAACCCGGCTCGGCCAACTTTCTTTCCGACGATTGACAAAAGTCAATGCGACATGCGTCATTCGTTTTCCACCAATGGGCTAAGTCTATGTGGAAAAGCAGCCAGTTGCTTGGGAAGATTGTTGTGTGGAGTACTGGTGTGAGAAAAAATGTTGAAGACGGCGTAAAACGCCAGAAAAACAAAAACAAAACAGGCGATTGTTTGATAGATGTAAAATGATATTGAAATGATATTGAAAGTATCCAGCTGTTTTCCTGAAAAAGCGATTGCTAAATAAGAGTCGAACACGTATTTGTCGCGAGGGGAAACAAAAAGAATAACGGAAATGTGAAGAAGCAGTCTTTAACCCTTTCCCTCATACAACAATTCTGCAGCAGACGACTTTGAACTTATTTTGGCAAAACATAGAAAATCTCCATAATTGAATGGATTACCTATGACAAAAAGTGGAAAACATTGTGGCAAAAGGAGAAATTGTACGTTTTGTGCAATTTCTTCTTTTGTCACTATGTTTTCAAAAATCCGTCTGCTGCAGAGGCGTCAGAAAGCGTCTATATGAGGGGAAGGGTTAAACAATAAGACCACTTATATATTTGTCGCAAGGGGAAACAAGCAAAAACATCTGACATCTGACAAATGATGATCCGATTCTTCAGATCACGATTGCGAAATTTTAACTCCGATATTTCACAAAGCGGACAACTCTATAGTAATATGATATATTAAGCAATCGCTTATGAAATGTTATTGGTTTTAAATGACGTTTTTACGATCGAACTACAACAAAAGTCATTGAAGGGCAGTCAGTCGTTGCTCATTAAATCCACTGTACAAATGAAGCCAATATTCTGTTATAGAGTCGCCTATGTAAACAAACGTGTACATCTAAACGATTTAGTTTAAACTTTTTCATGTTTACATCGATTGCTAAACATTGATTGATTGATTGATTGATTGGGGTTTAACGCCGTTTTTAACAATTTCTCAGTTATATCACGGCGGCCAGTTCACCTATTCATGGATTTCCTGGTTTTCTCACACCAGTACTCCACACAACAATCTTCCCAAGCAACTGGCTGCTTTTCCACATAGACTTATAGCCCATTGGTGGAAGACCGATTGCTAAACAAGCTTTAATCTTATATTTATTTATTTATTGGGGTTTTACGCCGTTTTTCAACATTATTTCAACTATATCACGGCGACAGTTCACTTATTCATGATCCCTGGGTAAACAAACCAGTACAAGGCTAGAAAATGTGCCTTGCCCAAGGGCACTCCACGATGACCGAGGTGCCGCGACTGGGGATCGAACCCGACCCGGGACACCCTGTTTCGAAATCCCCGACGCTAACCACTCGACCACAGCGGATTCCTTTAATCTTATATAAGTTACGCTCGATGTCTGATTCCTGGCGATATAACAAGTACTCGCGCCGATTGTGTGGAAAAAAATCCCAAAGGCAGAACCAGCTCATCACGGGATTCGAACCTATTGGCACAATATAGTTACGTCATGCATGATACAGATTAAGAAACATCGTAGTAACAAAAGGACAATTTATTTTTGCGCTTATTATAATTTACAAAAGACATCAGCTGCACTCAAATCGTCTGTATGAGAAAACAGAGATTAGCATTTACTTTAAGATATTATGCCTTTTCGACACACAACCATCAGCAGTGTGGGGTCTTAATGCATCTTCAACTCTCCGGCTAAATATTATTTATACCAAATTGCATTTTAAAATAAAAAGCACTGCAGTGCTAACGGCCTGGGGGCTGCTGGAAGGTTGGATTTTTCGACGCACAGGCCCTACGGCCCCCCGGTTAATCCGCCACTGAATATTTCACGTGACTTCTTTCGTGGGGTGGGGGAGGGGGGGAAGTCGGGCACGGGCCCTATGGGCCCCCGCTAAATCCGACACTACATTTACCACGCTCTTTCTTTGTTTACCAATACTTTTTTCGACGCACGGGCCCTATGGCCCCCGGTTAATCCGCCAATGTATATTTCACGTGACTTCTTTCTTTTTTTCCGATCCTCTTCGCGAATGTTAATAATGTATTATTTAACAAGCGTCCGTATTTGACCTCTCGGCGCATTAATTTCTAAAGCATTTCTTAAATTTATATTGGAATACTCACGCCTTTTTAAAAGATTTTCACTGATATTCCAACAACATTAAAATGAATCCTTACCTTTTAAATGCATTTTTGTTGAATCAACGTTGAACTATTTTTTCTCGCGCAGTTTGTCATGCGAACAGCAAGTGGCAGGCTGCCAACTCCGAAAATAATGGTATTACTACTATGACCAGGGGCTAAAGCCCCAGGCTAAAAAACATCCAGAAATGTTACCCCTCTGGTCTAACATCAATGTCACTTCACATGGTCCAGTTACGGAGACTCATTAAGACCCGTGACACGCGGCTCATCATATATCTAACGCTTTCCCACATACTGACACGTTTGGACCCCTCTTCATCAGGCAACTTGTGTAATCATTGTGGCATAACAGAGACATATACACGCAGAGATAAGATACTCGGGATTCCAAATGCCTTACGAAGAACAAAATCCTTAAAACGGCGCGCGGGCCAAGCGTCTACTGATCGAGATTTACAAACCACGTGATCATTACTATAGAGTTGTCCGCTTTGTGAAATATCGGAGTTAAACTAATGTGTTTATATGTCTCTGGGCATAATAAGCAATTTCTCCATTTTACCACAATGTTTTCAAGTTTAATTTATAGAGATTTTTTTCAATGATTTTTTGCTACATGTTTACAAAGTTGTCTGCTCCGGATTTGTTGTATGTGGGAAGGGGTTAAATCGTCCGCTGCAGATACATACGTCCAAATATGTCTACATGTGGGGAAAGGGTTAGGTTATCGATATGCTTCTCACGTGTGACCTTCGTGTATGGAGACGGGACCTCGTTTACATTAACCAAACGAAGTCAATATTTGTCTGTCAAGTTATAAAATATATTTAATAATACATTGAACGATGCCTGGTACAGCCTTATTTCCAAATAAACCCTTTCACTGCCGAATTTCACAAAGTCGACTCTTCCATGTTGAAAATTGGACCAATCCATTTTTCGTCCAACAGGACATTTGGTTAAATGTAATGTCTAAGTGGCAAACCTGAATCTGCATTGTTTGCACAAGCCTTTCAGCCCTTTCCCTCATACAACAATTCTTCAGCAGACGACTTTGAACGTATTTTGTCAAAACATAGAAAATCTCCATAATTGAATGGATAACCTATGACAAAAAGTGGAAAACATTGTGGCAAAAGGAGAAATTGCACCTTTTGTGCAATTTCTTCTTTTGTTACTATGTTTTCAAAAATCCGTCTGCTGCAGAGGCGTCAGAAAGCGTCTATATGAGGGAAAAGGTTAACCAAACGAAGTCAATATTTGTCTATCAAGGTATAAAATATATTTAATTATAAATTTAAGATGCCTGTACAGCCTTATTTCCAAATTTACCCTTTCACTGCCCGAATTTCACAAAGTCGACTCTTCCATGTTGAAAATTGGACCAATCAATGTTTCGTCCAACAGGACATTTCGAGAGCTTAGCGTGAAACGGATGTAACTAAAATTAGTATTTTTTTACTAAGGTTAATCACCTCACCATAAAGTCTTTATAAGTGTTAAATCATTTTTTCTTGGTAAACAATGTAAATTTAGGTGTCATTGCTCGTTCTGAGCAATGGCATCTAAATTTGCATTGTTTACAAAGGGGTCAAAATAGCCCCTAAACCAGGGTTTTCAAAATAGGTTTTTAGTTACAACCGTTTCACGCCAAGCCCTCGATTTGGTACAATGTAAACCTGAATCTGCATTGTTTGCACAAGCCTTTAATGGCATCTGGCAGTGAAGTGGTTCAGATCGATTCATATTAAAATCGACATTGATAAAATTCGTACCGTGTGATCTCGATCTTCACTCCTTTGATCCATGGAGTCACTGGGTATTTCTGAAGACGTATGGAATATGGTTTATTACACGAAGACTACAATAATTCAAAGTACTCAGAGTACACATGAAAAATCCAGATTTTGAAAGTAGAAAGAAAACACGGATAGTGGTGTTTAAAGGGTTACAAAAATCATAAGGGTCAATAATCAGTTTATTTTGTTTCTTTTACACACTTAATGAACACAAAATAAAAGTAGAAATGTACATGTACATGTATATTGAATTTGATGATGTGAAGCTTGGCTCTATTGGTGCTGCCAGTTGGCGTGATTAACCCTTTCCAACAAACTGACGCATATTGTTACACCTGTGCAGCAGATTTCTTTTGAAAACTTTGAGGTAAAGGAGGAATTTCTCATAATAAGAATTTCTCCTTTTGTCACAATGTTTTCATCTCTTTTCAATGATTAAACTTTCTTGTATAAAGCGTTTCCATAATTTTGCCAAGATGTTTAAAGTGTCGTCTGCTGCTGATTTTTTTTTTTTTTTGGAAAAGACCTTAACAATTGTTATTAAAGGGTATTTGATTTTAACAGGACCGTAAAGTTGCGTCCATGATTTAAGTACCGGATAAAATGGAATTTAAAAATAATCGAACAAAACTAAACAAAACAGCAATTAAACAATTAAACAATGAAGTTACAATTTTATATATTCTAAAGAACATTAGAGTCCAATTATATTTTTATTGATTTTCACTTTGTAAAACCTCTGGACAACTAAATAACTTGTTCTATTAGCTGAAATAAATTGTTTGGAACCAAATGAAACATTTGAACTGAAGTAGATTGAATTAAGCAAACATACACGGATCTAAGGTAATTTTAGATAGTTTGTACGCCCGCAATTTTTGAATTGTTAGCCATTTCCCACATGCAGATGTCTTTTAAACAGATTTTGGCCAAAGAGGAAATTGCTTATTTAGAGCAATAATAGCTTTAAAGGTCCGACTAAACCAAATAAATTATTTCTTCTATGTAAATCAACAATAGTCAATTTGTGATTGTCACACTTTCTAAGCAATTCCCAGGTAAAACATAATATATCATTGAAAAGAGATACCTCTTAAAGAAATATGGAGGTTCATGTATTATGCAAGAAAGAACTCGCCCTGTGAAGATGGTGACGGTCATATTGAACATAATCGAGCTAGGTCAAAATTGGTGTTTTCATTTCAAAATGATCAAATCAAACTGTTTCGTTGCATGCTATACACATTTATAATGAATTTAAACGCAATGTTATATTTTCAATTCAGTCTTGGGAAGATGTACATCCATTTGTAGCTAGCTGGCAAACCTTTTGGGGACTACTTTTTGGCCTGGCCTGCGGATGTATTTGGCGTAATTTGACCCAAATGCATCGGCAGACACCAACAGTCGTTAACTCTGCTACGCTCCAAATATGATATTTGAAGCGTAGATGAGTCAACAACCATGGCAGTCCGACGATCCTTTAACCCTTTCCCACATACAACAAATCTGCAGCGAGCGACTTTAAAAACATGGTGACAAAAACCTGAAAAATCTCCATAAAAGTTTGTTAAGTAAAGTTGAAAACATTGTGGCCAAAGCAGAAAAATTGCTCATGATGGTCATAATGTTTTCAAAAGTTGTCTGCTGCTATTGCGTCAAAATGCGTCTGCAGGTGGGAAAGGGTAAAATGGTCACAAATTCAAGTGTCAATAAGATCCCAAAATCCCAAGATGTGACTCACTCATGGTAACATTAGACTCAAATGATGATTTAAGAAAATGAAATTATACCCTCAGTATCTGAAGATCTGTTGAAGTGTCTACAGACATGTATTCTCCTTGCAATATAATAAATGCATCATATATGAGCACTGGGGACCAATCAGCTTGAAATGTCAAGATAATCATATATCCATTTGGGAAAAGGAATGCGAATAAATATCAATAATATCATTTAAAATATCATAATTCAAAATCTCATATTTATGTAATGGGGATGGGGTATAGGTGGTACAAATACCACTACTACAGCCATGTTTAGTTTTTAGTTTGTTTAAACTTATTTATTTTACATCGATTGCGAAACAAGCTTTTTAAGCTAATATTATATTAATCACGCTCGATGTCTGTTTCCTGGTTACTTAACCAGTACTCACGCCATGTTTAGAAGTCGGCTTTTATAGCGACGTTGGTAAAGTGGTCGTCTTTTTCACAAAGTTTAGCAACATACACTATTATAATATTGCCTGGATGGGTGACCCGCAGTGACAAGGGAGATAATTATTGTAGTTCTTGGAACAATGTAATTCCAAATTGCTAAATGGTTTGGAAATATCGTCAAATGTGTCTCAATCATTTACTTATAGTTTTTTTCTTTCCACTTCAGGCTCAACTTTTAATTAACTCCATAGTTTTAAATAAAAAGAGATGGGTTGTGGAAACACGAAGGAAGCTTCAAGCCCTGCCCCTCCACCGAAAAGACAGGAAAGAAATCGCCGTAAATCCTCTGCTTCTTCAGCTTCTTCTTCTCTTTATAAAAAGAAAAATGATCAGCCCCCTAGGGAACCATCCCCACCCCCAAAAGACCCAACTCCTCCCCCTAAAGATCCAACTCCTCCCCCTCAAGATAATAAGGAGGATGATGATATCAAGAGAACTTATCATTTAATGGGACCTCCAACTGGTTATGAAACAGTGCAACAAGATAATGAGCCGGCTCCCGAACACAGGGACCCAACCCCAGAACAAAGGGACCCAACCCCAGAACAAAGGGATCCGACCCCACCCCCTATACCTCCTCCTTCCCCTCCACCCGCTAATAATGAAAACCAAAATGATATTCAAAGCCATGAAGGTCAAATGGAGGAGGATCATGAGGTCAAAGAAGAACATGTACATACTGAACAAGATAATAATCACGCTGATCACCAAACTGATCAAAATGTGTCTCAAGTCGGAGAACAAGGTCTCTCTGATGAGCAAGTCACTGAACATCCTGTCCCTCCCTTTGACGTTGAATCTCAACAACATTTAGATCATGACGACCACCACCACCATCAAGATGAAAAACCGGACAAACCAAGAGGAAATGACCAGGGTTCCAAGGAGGGATACGAGAAATCAGATTACGGGATTTACGAAAAAGGTTTCGAGTTCCGCTCCAACCCAGTACCACTGGATGATGACTATTCACAAGATCCAACGTCATTACCATTTGTTGACCATGACTTTGGACCCTCGGTGGCCATCAAAGGTGAAAATGTGGAGTGGAAGAGACCTACGGTAAATTTACAGTGTTCTGTTGTTTGTCCCCTTTTCCTTTAAAGGTGCTGAACTCTAGTCGGGGATCAAAATTCTTGAAATGTTGAAAGTTCTGCAAATATTGCTTATAGTGACAACAGAGTACTACTTAAGTTAATAAGCAGTTCAAAACTATTTGGGCAGTAAATGTTGAAAAAGTGTCAATTGAAAGACATGAAATGTACAAAATTTGGCTTACTGGGTATGTTAAACCCAGTTAAAATGAAGCATAAACGATCAATTTTTTAGATGTTTATGGTACTGGAAAGTGAAATTATTACTCTAATTTTATCACAGAATTATGATTCTAATATTTCAAATTTCAAGACAACTTTTGAACAGTTTTATTACTTTGACTATACTATCGACAATCTGGAGTTCAGCACCTTTAACTCTTTTTCAACATGCAGAATTTTCTTACACATATATGCAGCAGATGACTTTTGAAAACATTCTGGCCAAAGGAGAAATAATGAGCAATTTCTCCTATTGTTGCAATGTTTTCAACTATATTCAATAATTACACTTTCAATGGTAGATATTTTCTATATTTTAATTTAGATGGTTGCAATTTTTTCACTTAGTCTGAGAAATCTGCAAATAAACCCAACGGGGAAGCCTTAGAATGTAATAATCCTTCCTATACAACAAATTTGCAGACTATGAAAACATTTAAGCCAAAAATTAAAAAGAAATCTCCTGAAATATAAGTATAATTTTTGTAAATTTATATTGTGACAAAAGGAATGATCGCACAAGTTGTCAAAAGCGCTCTGCTAAAGATGTGTCGAAATGCGTTTTTAAACTTTAACTTTGGCTCTAAGACTATTTAACATGCAAGTTAAATATTACACATATATATCATATCAAGCAAGTTTAACCCTTTCCCTCATATAGACGCTTTCTGACAGCATTTTGAAAACATAGTTATTAAAAAAAAAAAATTGCTCAAAACAAGCAATTTCTCCTTTGCCACAATGTTTTCCACTTTTAGTCATAGGTTATCCATTCAATTATAGAGATTTTCAATTTTTTTTGATAAAATATGTTCAAAGTCGTCTGCTGCAGTCGTATGAGGGAAAGAATTAAGAATTTTATTTCAAAGATTTCTTGTACGTAAAATTGGTGATGCAAAATTAAACATGTATGATTCTAACGTATAATATATTTTGCACTTTGAATGTTTTAGGAATTCCGATCGCAGCCCGTATTATTTTCAAGTGGTATGACGAGATTTGACATAGGTCAGGGATCCGCAGGGACGTGTTGGTTTCTGTCTACAGTCGCTATGTTGGCGGACAAGCCAGATCTCTTCCATCGGGTAAGTCACAAATAGGGCACCATACCAATACAGGGCCATTTAACCCCTTTCCCACTTGCAGGCGTATTTTGACGCAATAGCAGTAGGCGACTTTAAAAACATTATTGCCAAAGCTCATAATGAGCAATTACTCCTTTGGATACAATGTTTTCAACTTCATTTATCAATTAAATTATCTTTCAGCTGAGCAATTTTGTAGGACTGTTTTCAAGTGGCTTGACTTAATTGTTTATAGTTTTGACAATTCTAGCGGGAATTTCACATCATTGTAACGTTTTATTTATTTTGTCTAGGTTGTTCCTAAAGATGCTTGGAATATTGATGGTGGATATTTCTATTGCTACTTCTGGAGGTAAGACAAACGATCTTCATAGGTTTTCTAGCTGGGTCCAGTCCCACCAACCTTAATTAGCACTAAGTAATACTTAACCCTTTCCCTCATACAGACGCTTTCTGACGCCTCTGCAGCAGACGGCTTTTTGAAAACATAGTGACAAAAGAAGAAATTGCACAAAACGTGCAATTTCTCCTTTTGCCACAATGTTTTCCACTTTTAGTCATAGGTTATCCATTTAATTATAGAGATTTTCTATGTTTTGACAAAATATGTTCAAAGTCGTCTGCTGCAGAATTGTTGTATGAGGGAAAGGGTTAAACACTTAAGAGCGTATTTTCCTAATAATAATGCCTATATATTGCATTTCTTAAAAAGTATGGTTGCCATCAATGATTCTTAATAGTTTTTACCGAAATGTTCAATCTTGATTTGTGACTGCTACCCTTTTCCCACATACAGACTCTTTGGTACGCCTCTGCAGCAAACGATGTTCGAAAACATTGTAGCAAAAGGTGATATTGCTAGTAATTTCAACTCCATTGAATAATTATACTTACATAAACAGATGTTTTCCATAGTTTAAACCAGATGTTTTCAAAGTCATTTGCTGCAGGATTTCTTTTATGTGGGAAAATATAAATTTAATATATATATAGTCTAACAATAATGATGATTATTTCACAGATTTGGCGAATGGGAAAAAATTGTGATCGACGACACTCTGCCTGTGATATACGGAGACCAGCTCTGGGGCGCAAAATCACGAGATGACCCTAACGAAATGTGGCCTGCTTTATTGGAAAAGGCTTTTGCGAGGTAAGTATCTTGCATATCCGAATACTTTGCCAGATTTGTTAAACAAAATGTCGGGATGATCAAAACAAAATGTGGCTTGCTTTATTAGAAGTGGCCTTTGCAATGTAAGTTTCTCACATAACCCAATAACTTGCCAGTTTTATTTTACTGGGGCGTAAAACCATGAGATGATCCAAACGAAATGTGGCCTGCTTTGTTAGAAAAGGCTTTTGCAAGGTTGGTATCTCGCAATCTGCAACAGACGATTTCAAAATAATCTAGGCAAAGCAATGAAATATCTCTATTATTGAAAGTATATTCATTAGATAGAGTTGAAGACACTGCTGCAAAAGGTAAATTTCTCTTCATTAGCAATTTCTACTTGTGCTGCAATAATTTCAAAAGTTGACTGCTGCAGTGACATCAAAATGTTTCTGCAAATTCTTCTTTTGTCACTATGTTTTCAAAAAAAGCTGTCTGCTGCAGAGGCGTCAGAAAGCGTCTATATGAGGGAAATGGTTAAAATAAACATGTACTGATCATAAATCTATTCCAGATTCCATGGTAATTTTAATTCTGTGTACGGTGGCCAATCTGGAGATGCGTACCTGGCACTGACTGGTGGATGTTCCGAGTATATTGACTTTGACAAGGAGTTGGAAAACGATGGGAATGGAACCAAAGCGAAAGCCTTGCATAGTAGAATAAAAAATTCCGTGAAGTCTGGTTCTCTTTTATGCACTGAAGTACCGGTAAGTGCTCTTAGTTAACTCTTTCCCTCATAGGACAATTCTGCAGCAGACGACTTTGAACATATTTTGTCAAAAAGTTGAAAATCTCTATAATTGAATGGATATCCTATGACTAAAAGTGGAAAACATTGTGGCAAAAGGAAAAATTGCTTGTTTTTGAACATATTTTGTCAAAAAGTTGAAAATCTCTATAATTGAATGGATATCCTATGACTAAAAGTGGAAAACATTGTGGCAAAAGGAAAAATTGCTCGTTTGAGCAATTTCTTCTTTTGTCACTATGTTTTCAAAAAGCCTTCTGCTGCAGAGGCGTCAGAAAGCGTCTATATGAGGGAAAGGGTTAATCGTTTCTCATATGAGCCGTCCCGCAAGAAAACAAACATTGTGGACTCTCCGTTCAGTTTCGACCAGGATCAGCCTAAGCATACCGCGCAGGCTTACCCGGATATACACTTTTCGCCTCCTGTGGATTTTCTGTTTCAGGAATCATTGCTCTACACATCTATCCCCCTAAGACGGAATGTGTCTATCCGGATTAGCCTGGACTGCGCAGGCTGATCTGGGTCAATACATTACGCAGAGGCCATAATGTTGGTTTTTTTCGCGGGATGGCTCATATATAGACGCAATTTTATGCATCTGCCTCAGACAACTTTTGAAAACGTTATGGTAAGAATTTCTCATTTTGCCACAATATACTGCGCAGGCTGATCAGGGTCGATACATTACCCAGAGGCCATAATGTTGGGTTTTTTCGCGGGATGGCTCATATATAGAGGCAATTTTATGCATCTGCCTCAGACAACTTTTTAAAACGTTATGGTAAAATTATTTGGATTTCATTAAGAATTTCAGTAAGTGAGTAATTTTGCCACAATATACTTTATTCAATGATTATAATTTCTGTATAGACATTATCCATATTTTTGCCTAGATAATGTCAAGGTCATCTGCTGCAAATTTGTTGTATGTGGGAAAGGGTTTAATGATACATTGTTGCAATTAAGGATCTTCAGATTTGTAAAGATCGATTTATTTAAAATATTGCAAGATATCATTTTTTTTATTAACCTATATATGCCCACTTCCACAAAATGTTAAGCGAAAATTTAAAACATCTATTAATAAAGGTATACTTTTTACAAAGAATTGAAATATTGTAAGCAAAAGTGCTCTGCTGAAAATGCATCTTACTGTTGTGTGTCTTCAAGCAGGCAAGGTAACAAAGAACACATTTTATACGAAGACCTTGTATAGGTCAATTTAGACCTATTAATATTAAGAAAATTACTTCAGATTGATTTCAAAATCATACTAAATAATAATCACTATGGTCAAGGTGACTTTCAGGTCATGTCTATAAGTGGGAAAGGGTTAATATTTCTCACATCTGATTAAAAGTAAATGGATATATTGGTTAAATATTATATTTTTGGAATGAATTGAGAAATATTGTTCGAAAGGTTCTGGTTACGAGCAATTTCTCATTTTCCTACAACATTGTTAATAATGGTGTCCTGCAGAGGTTTCAAGTTTGGATTCTATCAAGGAAAATATTAACCCTTTACCTCATACGACAATTCTGCAGCAGACGACTTTGAACATATTTTGTCAAACAATGGAAAATCTGTCTAATTGAATGGATCACCTATGACTAAAAGTTGAAAAGATTGTGGCAAAAGAAGAAATTGCTTGTTTTGAGCAATTTCTTCTTTTGTCACCATGTTTTCGAAAAGCTGTCTGCTGCAGAGGCGTCAGAAAGCGTTTATATGAGGGAAAGGGTTAACCTCTGTTGGGAAACACCTCTTTCGAACAGTGGCCTTGGCTAGATGTTGCACTGTACTTTATATTGCAAGTTTATTTAGCCAACCTGAACCTTAATCCTTTCCCACCTGCAGATGCATTTTGATGCAATAGCAGCAGACGACTTTTGAAAACATTGTGGCCAAAGGTGAAATTGCTCATGATGACCAATTTGTCCTTTGGCCACAATGTTTTCAACTTTATTAAACAATAAAAACTATCTTTTATGGAGATTTTTCAGGTTTTAGTCACTATGTTTTCAAAGTCATCTGCTGCAGATATGTTGTATGTGGGAAAGGGTTAACGCTTTCTCAAAAACAGGCGTTTACTGACACCTCTACAGCAGACGACATTTTGATAATATTGAGGCAAGTTTGCCACAATGTTATCAACTCTATGCCATGATAAATCTTTCATGTATAGAGGATAACCATATTTTTGCCCAAATGTTTGTGAAGTCGTCTTCTGCAGATATTTTGTATGTGGAAAGGGTTGATAAAAACCCTTACCTTTGAAATTTTGTTACAGTCTGAATATGACACACATTGTGGACTTATTGGAGGCCATGCCTACTCTTTGACTGGAGCCACTCAGGTTGTCGATAACGAGGGCCTGCCTGTTTATTTGGTCCGTGTCCGAAACCCATGGGGCCATACAGAGTGGACTGGCTCATGGCAAGACAAGTAAGTTTCTTTGTTGATTTCTTTTTTTTCCTCCAAAATATCTCTTGATATTATTCAATGTAACCCTATATTGTCATACTCAAAAGAATCACGTAGAATCACGTTCTTTTGAATATCCACAATATAGGGTGTTGAGAGCACATTTAAGTGGTATATTTAAGTCAGGCGACTTTGAAAACATCCAGGCAAAAGCACAGACAATCTCTAATAATGAAGATATAATTAGTTAGAGATAAATAGTTGCTTAAGGAGAATTGCTTATTTTGAGCAATTCTTCCTTTTGTTGCAATGTTTTCACATGTCTGCTGCAGGTGAAAGTGTCTGTATGCAAAAAAAAAGCTAAACATCATTATTTAGTCATACTCATGCCAATTGATGTCTGGATTACATATTAAGATAGATTTTAACCCTTTCATACAAACATGTCTGCATCGACTATGAAAACAACGTTGTTAATATCTAGGCAAAAAAATGAAGAATGTCTCTATTAATAAAAGTGGATACATTCAATGAGGTTGATTGAATATGTTATGTCAAAAAGAGTAATCATCAATGTTATGAACGAATTTCACCATTTGCCTCATACGTTTTCTGCTGCAGAATTGATTCAAAATTTAAACATGTCAATAGAACGTTTAAAAGGACATCATTTAAAATGTTAAATTGCATCTTCATAAATAGCAAATCACAGGCAAGTCATAAAGGAATCCGCTGGGCCATCATTAAAGAATTGTTTGTTTGCCCTTTACCGACCCTAGATTTAAGAGGTGGGTCGGTAGGTCGGAAAAATGTTTTATTTTTTTGGAGGCGAGGATTAATAAACTAATATGAATGTTGAATGACATATAAATCATACAAGCTGCCCTGTTTCAGTGACTGACCTAAATCGATGACCTTCTTGTTTTGCAATAATATATGCTGGTGCCTGAAATCTCACATCGCAATTCACGAGTATGCGAGCTTAAATTCAAACTCTGTAAAAATGTATCGCGTGGTGCATATATGAGAAATTCTTTCCTGTGTAATGAATTTCCAAATAAGGAGATGTTTACTACAGCTTCAAGAAAGCGCGCTAAAAAAAAATCATGCGATCTGTTTGCCTGCGAAAATATCACCTGGTGTTATTTCTTCAAGTAGAAAGCGATTCCATTGGATGAAGCTCTCCTTTTACCTGTCTCACGAGATTACATATTAGCGAAGCAACAAATACACACTCATCACATGTTCAACATACTAGTAACAGTATTTAAGTGAGTTATTTATAGAAAGGTCTACACATCCATGTTTATCTTTCCTTCTTTCTCACCATACGAAATGGAAAACAATAGAGCAAAATAAAAAAAATCTTCAACACTTTTTGCAATAAAATTAATTTGGGTTGTAGGGATTTTTTTGGGTTGGTCGGTAAAGGGCAAACAAACGTAATTTTAATTTAGGCCCTGTGGTTGATTGGTTAGCGTCGGATAATTGAAACGAGGCGTCCCTGAGGTTCGATCCAAAGTGGCAGCATGACAGTCATGATGGATTGTCATGGGGCTTAGTTCTGGTTTGTTTACCCAGGGATCATGAATATATGTGAACTGTTGCCATAAAATAACTAAAATAATGTTGAAAACGGCGTAAAACCACAATACAACAAACAAACGAAGCAAGTCTTATGAATTCTGTCAAAAACCCTAATATTGTAATATTTTTTAAGCTTTTGCCCAACCCTTTTCAACAAGCAGCTGACAACTTTTAAAACAATGTTGTAAAAGGGGAAGTAGCCAAATTCTAAAAAATTCTGTTTGGAAACAATGTTTTCAATTGTTTGAAAAATATATACCTTCATTCAGCTGCTTTCATTTATAGAGATTTTGAACATAACATCTTCAAATGTTTATCTAAGGTGTTTGTGTCTTTTTCTACAGTGGACCAGAATGGAGTACACTACCAAAAGGTGAAGTTTCACACGACAAAAAAGATGACGGTGAATTTTATATGGCACTGCGAGATTTTATCAAATATTTCTCCGGCGTAACGATATGTTCAATGACGCCTGACTTTGACCAGGATGGCTGTGAGGACTCCATAAGTAAGTATACAACTGAGTGTTTTGAAGTATTACTTGACAATGTTAACCTGATCCTGACCTTTATACATATATATATTTGTGTCTGTCAGAGAAAAAAGGAATAAGTTTGCATTTCTGAACAACAATGTAAATTCAGATCTGGCTATGCCATCATGCAGAGCTAACAGTTAAATGCCATCATAATTATAACCTTATTATATTGGTATATAATGGCTGTTTTTGTCTCACCACGACAAAGTTGCAAAAGCGAAACTAAGGTGTTGCTTTTCCGGTGGCGGCGTATAATATTTAAACGTTAAAGTTTCGTTGGTTTTTTACTTTTCTTAATAAGTCTTAGTTTGTAGGGCTTTAACATTTGGATCAAACATAGATCTGGTAACCTTCTTCATATTTATGGTCAGAGTGGATGATGGAGAGACATTTAATAATGTGTCAATCTTGTTAATAGCAACGTTTTCTTGACTAATACAGTCAAACCTGTGTTTAAAGACCACCCGTGGGAAGATAACAATCTGGTCTTTGATCACAGGTGATCTTTAATTGCATGGTCATTTATGCAGTAACTGAGTAATAGGGAAACTAAAAATGTTTTCGCAGGGAATTGCTACACAAAGGTGGTCCTTAACACAGGTTTGAATGTATTTGTATGTGTCCCTTTTGCATAATCTATGTTGATTGAACCTATTGCACAAAATGCTATTTTAATTGTTTCCAACATGAGACGTATTTTGACACATCAGAACTTTCAAGCAGATGACTTTGAAAATGAAAGTTTTGTTATTGAATAGGGTTGAAAACATTGTGGCAAGAGGATCGACATTGCTCATTTTGGGCAATTTCTCCTTGTGGCCACATTGTTTTCAAATGTCGTCTGATGCCGATGCGTTAAAATGCATCTACAAGTGGTAAAGGGTTTAGACAATTAAAAGTTTAAACTTCCAACTGGATAATAAGTGCTCAGAGTAGACTGCCTGGTAAGGACGGAGATGGAGACCTTGTTTCAATCCAGAGTATTGATGAAAACCAATCAATTGAACCCTTTCCCACATACAATAAATCTGCAGCAGACAACTTTGAAAACATAATGGCAACATTATTTGGAAATCCCTACAAATGAAGGTACTATTACTTAAAAAAAATGATAAACATTGTGGCAAAAGGAGAAATTGCTTGTTTTAAGCGATTTCTCCTACTGTCAATGTTTTCAGAAGTCGTATATTGCATTGGTGTCAGAAAGCGTCTATATATGGGAAAGGGTTAACATACAATATTTATACTGGAATATTAATGAAAACCAATCAATTAAACAATCTTTATTTATAATCTATTGCACTGAAATGTAGATGAAGATCTTTTATGTACATGTATCATCATGAAGTGCCTATTTTCTATACAAAGTACTTCACAAATTTTACAATATATATATAAACATCTCTGTTTATATTTTATCCTATGTTTGCCTTCAGATCTAAGTAAGTATTTAGATTAGAGAGTTATGATCTGGCCCTTTCCCTGATACAGCCAACATTCGATGCATTTGCATCAAAACTACTTTCGAAAACATGCTGGGCAAAGTAGCAAATTGAATTGTTTGAACAGTTTTTACTTTTCCACAATGTTTTTAACTCCTCTTTCAGAACATTCTGCTTTCAATTTACCAGATGTTTTATTTATCAAATGGTTGTAAAGCCATATTTATAAATGATTGAATTTAATTTGCATTTCGGTTTATCATTAAATTATAAAGATGAAAATTTGACTCTGTTTTCCTATTATTTCAAGAATTACTCTAACCCTTTCCCATAAACAACAAATCTGCAACAGACGACTTTGAAAGCATCTGGCCGAAATATGGAAAATCTAGAAAGATCTAAAAGTATATTATCATTGAATAACGTTAAAACCATTGTTGTTAAAAGGGAAATTGAACATCATGAGCAATTTCTCTTTTGACAACAATGTTTTAATAAGCTGTCTGCAGCAGAGGCCTCAGAAAGCGTCTGCTTGGCGAAAAGGATTAAGACTTCTTAACATTGTGACAAAAGAAGAAATTGCCTATAACAAGCAATATCTCCTTTTGTCACAAGGTTTTCAGTTTTATGCAATATATAATCCTTGTTACTTTTATAGACATTTTCCATATTTGTGCCAATACGATTTCAAAATTTGTTGTATGTGGGAAAGGGTGAATTGAACAATATTAACAAAAATAATGAACTACCTGAAAAACTGAAAGCATAATTTGTAGTGAGAAGAAAAAAATCTATTTCAACAACTCCTTTTTCCTGCAATGCTTTTAAATGTTATCTGCACTGTATATGTGTCACTGTATATGTGTCACTGTATATGTGTCACTGTAATATGTGTCACTGTATATGTGTTACTGTATATGTGTCACTGTACATGTGTCACTGTATATGTGTCACTGTATATGTGTCACTGTATATGTGTTACTGTATATGTTGCTTATCGTGGAAAGGTTCCTTTAACCCTTCCCCTCATATAGACGCTTTCTGGCACCTCTGTAGCAGACAGCCTTTTGAAAACATAGTGACAAAAGAAGAAATTGCTCAAAACGAGCAATTTCTCCTTATGTCACAATGTTTTCCACTTTTAGTCATAGGTTATCCACTCAATTATAGAGATTTTCTATTTTTTGACAAAATGTGATCAAAGTCGTCTGCTGCAGAATTGTTGTATGAGGGAAAGGTTTAAACTACACTCGGAATACTTTGGTTATAGTAGTTAACTTAGTTCTTTGTTTTTCTTGTGTAAAAAAAGACAATAAACAAGCCCAGTGTGTACTACTACAGTATAATAGTATAAGTATAGCTCTTTTCATTTTTCACAAATGAGCAGGTTCTATGGATCGGGTACTAATTAGTTTTTGTGAACAGTGTAGATCCAGACTGGCCTGTGCATGCAAACCATCTGATCATAATCTACACTGTTCACATATTACAATGTACTTTCATTAGCTTGTTAGAAGATTCTGACAACTTGTGTGTATTCTGATAAGACAGAGCAGATAACAAAACAGTGGTGTAGTAGTACAATGTAGAGGCGTCCACCTCGGGTGCAGGAGGTCACAGGTTCAATCCCTGGGTGGTTGGGTCATACCAAAGACTTTAAAAATGTTAGTTATGGCTTCCCTTTTTTGGCACTCAGGATTTTGGGGTTAGCAACACAACTGACTGGCTTAGTGGTGTCAGAATAAATGGACCAGTAGTAACTGGTAACTTACCCAGTAAACGCTGTGATATAACTAAAAAATTGTTGAAAGCGGCATAAAACTACAATTAAACGATTAACCAGTAATAACAATCTCTTGTTTCTTCCTTCTTATCCAAATGTGAAGTTAGTTACTTGTTCCTTGTTCCCCTATACTCCAATCAATCAAAATAGTTGAAAACAAGGAAAATGTTGAATGTATTCGTTAAATTAACTTAATTTTACCATTCTATCAAACAATTTTAATTATTTTCTGCATGACTTTAACCCTTTCTCTCATACGACAATTCTGCAGCAGACGACTTTGAACATATTTTGTCAAAAAATAGAAAATCTCCATAATTGAATGGATAACCTATGACAAAAAGGGGAAAACATTGTGGCAAAAGGAGAAATTGCACGTTTTATGTTTTCAAAAAGCCGTCTGCTGCAGAGGCGTCAGAAAGCGTCTATATGAGGGAAAGGGTTAACATGTGTTGTTGTTTGTTGGGCAGATTGGGAGTACTGGTGTGAGAAAACCAGGAAATGCATGAGTAGGTGAACTGGCCGCCGTGATATAACTGAGAAATTGTTAAAAACGGCGTTAAACCTCAATCAATCAATCAAATCTGCTGCAGATTTGTTATATGTGGGAAAGTATTAAATAATTATGCATTACCCGGTAAGTTGTAGAGATTTTCCATTTGTTTTGGTAAAGGTTTTTAACCCTTTCCCTCTTATAGACACTTTCTGACGCCTCTGCAGCAGACGGCTTTTTGAAAACATGGTGACAAAAGAAGAAATTGATCAGAACAAGCAATTTCTCCTTTTGTCACCATGTTTTCAACTCTATTCAATTATCGTACTTTCATTTAAAGGGAGTTTCCAATTTTATTAGGGTATGTTTTCAAAGTCGTCTGCAGATTTACTGTATGTGGGAAAGGGTTCAAGTTGTCTGCTGCAGATTTTTTGTATATGGGAAAGGGATTAAATATTTTCAATGGCAAAATATATTTGTTATTAAATGTTTAGTCAAGTTCTTTAGCTATTGTAAAAGTATTATCATGCAGAGATAAATCTATATTGAAATTATTATTGAGATATTACTTTATACCTATTGTTATCATAAACATGTATACGTAACAAATTTAAAGTATAATTATTCTCAAATTCAATATAATTTCCAAAGCCTATAAAAAAAAATTAGAATTAAAAGTGTTTAAGATTTTGGTAAACATTTTGAGAAGATAAGACTATTACATAATCATTTAAAAATATTTACTTTTCTTACAGTGTTTTAATTTCATCATAATACTCTCTCTTTAACCCTTACCCTCATACTTAAATTTCTGCAGCAGACAACTTTGAACATTTTTTGTCAAAAATTAGAAAATCTCCATAATTGAATGGACAACCTATGACTAAAAGGGGAAAACATTGTGGCAAAAGGAGAAATTGCACGTTTTGTGCACTATGTTTTTCAAAAAGCCGTCTGCTGCAGAGGCGTCAGAAAGCGTCTATATGAGGGAAAGGGTTAACATGTGTTGTTGTTTGTCCATATGTTTTTTTATAGAATAAAATAATATAGAATCTGACATAAAAACTGACATTCTAATGTTAACACTTCCTCACAAATCTTTAGCAGACAATATTGAAAACATAAAGGCAAAAAATATGGCAAATTTCTATTGAGTTGAAACCTTTGTTGCAAAGGGAGAAAAACTGCTTATCATAAGCAAACTTTCCTTATTCCAAATTGTTGCAGATTTGACCAAATTAACCCTTTCCCGCATACAATAAATCTGCAAAAGACTTTAAAAACATATAGGCACAACACAGAAAATCTCTATAAATAAAGATATAATGTCTGTAAAAAGTAAAAAACATTGCGAAAAAAGGAGAAAGTGCTTGTTTTGAGCTATATTCTTCCTTTTTGACACAAAGTTATCAAAAGTTGTCGCAGCTGCCGAGGCATCAGAAAGCGTCTGAATGATGTTATATTATGACTGATAATGTTACCCTTTCTTTGAAAACGAGTATAATAGTGTGCGTGCTAGATATTTACACTGATGATGGTTTGATTTAATGAACCTTTTCCCTCAAACGGACGCTTTCTGACTTCTGTGCAGCAGATGACTTTTGATTGTAGCCAAATGAAAAATTGCTCATAAAAAGCAATTTCCCCTTTTACCACAATGTTTTCTACTTTGTTAAATTATTATTCTTTCATTTTTAGGAAGTTTCCACAATTTTGACTGAATATTTTTCGATATCGTCTGTTGCAGATTTTATTACATGAAGGACAAGGTTAATTAATGTTATGGTATGCCTGGTGATGCTAGGTTTTAAAAGAAGAAGATTTATTTCTGTGTCCAACAGCATTTTGACACATCTGCAGCAGTCACCTTTTGAAAATGTTGCGGAGAAAGGAGGAATTTGTCCCTCGGCCACATTGTCTTCAACTCTTTTCAGTAACTCGTCTTTCATTTTAAGAAGCTTTCCATATTTTGTGCAGATATAGTTTCATCTGCTGCAGATGTCGAGTCCCGGTAGCTCTGTAATAATAATTTGTGAGTTCGAATCCCGGCTCTGCCAACTTTCTTTCCGACGTTTGTCATTGCGACATGCGTCATTCGCCTTCCACTAATGGGCTAAGTCTATATGGAAAAGCAGCCAGTTGCTTGGGAAGATTGTTGTGTGGAGTACTGGTGTGAGAAAACCAGGAAATGCATGAGTAGGTGAACCCTTTCCCTCTTATAGACGCTTTTTGACGCCTCTGCAGCAGACAGCTTTTTGAAAACATGGTGACAAAAAAAGAAATTGCTCAGAACAAGCAATTTCTCCTTTTGTCACCATGTTTTCAACTCTATTCAATTATCGTACTTTCATTTAAAGGGAGTTTCAAATTTTATTACGGTATGTTTTCAAAGGCATCTGCAGATTTACTGTATGTGGGAAAGGGTTAAAGTTGTCTGCTGCAGATTGTTTGTATATGGGAAAGGGATTAAATATTTTTAATGTCAAAATATATTTGTTATTAGACAAGTGTAGTCAAGTTCTTTAGCTATTGTAAAAGTATAACATGTATCAGTCATAGATAAATCTATATTGAAATTATTATCGAGTTAATAGTTTATACCTTTTGTTATCATAAACATGTATGTAACAAATTTAAAGTATAATTATTCTCAAATTTAATATAATTTCCAAAGCCTATAAAAATATTTAGAATTAAAAGTGTTTAAGATTTTGGTAAACATTTTGAGAAGATTAGACTATTACATAATAATTCAAAAATATTTCCTTTTCTTACAGCGTTTTAAATTCATAATACTCTCTCTTTAAGGAATAGTATTACCTTTTTTGTGTGTAATTTTTAAGCTTTTTCCAACATATTTTCAATTTGATGAGTTAAGAAATATAATATCTTATCATGGGCTTTTTTTTTCTTTTCAGACGTATGTACAACATTGTTTGGCAACTGGGAGGGGGAAACAGCAGCCGGCTTCCAGAACAGGATTAACAATCCAAAATTCATATTCCAGGTGGATGATGAAGGTATTGTATATTATCCAATAGTATTTTGTAACCTGTTATGATACATGTGCTTTAATCTTTTCCCACATACAGATGCTTTCTGACGCCTCTGCAGCAGACAGCTTTTTGAAAACACTGCAACAGAAAAGAAGAAATTGCTAAAAACGAGCAATTTTTATACCCCCCCGCAAACAAAGTATATAGGAATCACCCTGTCTGTCTGTCTGTCTGTCCATCTGTCTGTCCGTCTGTCTGTCCACATTTCTTGTAAGCACTACTCCTCCTAAACGGCTCAATGGATTTGGTTCAAACTTCACATGAAGGTTACACATCATATGTAGATATGCATGAAGGAAGATCATACGCCTCGGATTCTTCCAAGGGGAGATAATTCAACTTAGAGGTTACCTGCAGGGGACTTCTATGCACATACCTCCACATTTCTGGTACGCACTACTCCTCCTAAACGGCTCAATGGATTTGGTTCAAACTTTACATGAAGGTTACACATTATATGTAGATATGCATGAAGAAAGATCATACGCCTCGGATTTTTCCAAGGGGAGATAATTCAACTTAGAGGTTACCTGCGAGGGACTCCTGTGCACATACCTTGTAAGCGCTACTCCTCCTAAAGGGCTCAGTTGATTTGATTCAAACTGTATATAAAGGCTACACATCATATGTAGATATGAAGGAAGATCATATGCCTCAGATTCTTCTAAGGGGAGATAATTCAACTTAGAGGTTACCTGCGAGGGACTCCTGTGCACTTACATTGTAAGTGCTATTCCTCCTAAAGGGCTCAGTTGATTTGATTCAAACTGTATATGAAGGCTACACATTATATGTAGATATGCACGAAGGAAGATTTTTCTAGATCATATGCCTCGGATTCTTCCAAGGGGACATAATTCAACTTAGAGGTTACCTGCGAGGGACTCCTACATGTATGCACATACCTCCACATTTCTTGTAAGCACTACTCCTCCTAAACGGCTCAATGGATTTGGTTCAAACTTTACATGAAGGTTACACATCATATGTAGATATGCATGAAGGAAGATCATACACCTCAGATTCTTCCCAGGGGAGATAATTCAACTTAGAGGTTACCTGCGAGGGACTCCTGTGCACATACCTTGTAAGCGCTACTCCTCCTAAAGGGCTCAGTTGATTTGATTCAAACTGTATATGAAGGCTACACATTATATGTAGATATGCATGAAGGAAGATTTTTCTAGATCATATGCCTCGGATTCTTCCAAGGGGAGATAATTCAACTTAGAGGTTACCTGCGAGGGACTCCTATGCACATACCTCCACATTTTTTGTAAGCACTACTCTTCCTAAATGGCTTAATGGATTTGGTTCAAACTTTACATGAAGGTTACACATCATATGTAGATATGCATGAAGAAAGATCATATGCCTCAGATTCTTCCAAGGGGAGATAATTCAACTTAGAGGTTACCTGCGAGGGACTCCTGTGCACATACCTTGTAAGCGCTATTCCTCCTAAAGGGCTCAGTTGATTTGATTCAAACTGTATATGAAGGC
This sequence comes from Serripes groenlandicus, assembly GCA_031761405.1. NCBI lineage: Eukaryota > Metazoa > Mollusca > Bivalvia > Cardiida > Cardiidae > Serripes > Serripes groenlandicus. Next base: position 6,946,938 of record JASEVX010000015.1, read on the forward strand.
TACACATCATATGTAGATATGCATGAAGGAAGATCATACGCCTCAGATTCTTCCAAGGGGAGATAATTCAACTTAGAGGTTACCTGCGAGGTACTCCTGTGCACATACCTTGTAAGCGCTACTCCTCCTAAAGGGCTCAGTTGATTTGATTCAAACTGTATATGAAGGCTACACATTATATGTAGATATGCATGAAGGAAGATTTTTCTCCTCGGATTCTTCCAAGGGAAGATAATTCAACTAAGAGGTTACCTGCGAGGGACTCCTGTTCACATACCTTGTAAGCGCTACTCCTCCTAAAGGGCTCAGTTGATTTGATTCAAACTGTATATGAAGGCTACACATTATATGTAGATATGCATGAAGGAATATTTTTCTCCTCAGATTCTTCGAAGGGAAGATAATTCAACTAAGAGGTTACGAGGAACTCCTGTGATACCTTGTAAGCGCAACTCCTCCTTAACCGTAGAAACATTACCAATCCGATGCTTTTGTTGGGGTGCAGGGGTATTCTTCAGTGAGCATTGCTCACAGTATTTCTAGTTCATTTTGTCAGCATGTTTTCAACTCTTTTCAACTCTTTCAATTATTGTACTTTCATTTAAAGGGAGTTTCCAATTTTTGTTTTGTATTATTTCAAAGTCGTCTGCTGCAGATTTGTTGTATGTGGGAAAGGGTTCAACCTTTCTCAAACATCAGATGCAGACAACTATGAACTTTGAAAGCATCTAGATCTAGAGTTGAAAACATTTTTGATAGAGCAGAAATTGCTCACTATGAGACATTAAAATCTCCATTTGCCACAAACCCTTTTCCCTCATACGACAATTCTGCACCAGACGACTTTGAACATATTTTGTCAAAAAATAGAAAATCTTTATAATTGAATGGATAACCTATGACTTAAAGTGGAAAACATTGTGACAAAAGGAGAAATTGCTCGTTTTGAGCAATTTTTTCTTTTGTCACTTTGTTTTCAAAAAGCCGTCTGCTGCAGAGGCGTCAGAAAGCGTCTATATGAGAGGTAAAGAGTTAAAAGTAAAAGGAGTAATTGGTCAATTTGATTATTACAGGTATGGACAGCGATGGACTTGTCCCTCTGGTTGTGCAGATTTGTCAAAAACTTGAACATAGACAGAAGAATAAAGCTAGTATTAGAGTGGACCTCTACAAGGTGAGTGATTAAACTTTGGTCAAATTACGCAAAATACATCCGCGGCCATGCAAAATAGTCCCTAAAAAATATTTTGTTTGCGTAGAAATTAGAGTGTTGTAACCTTCACCAGAATGCATTGAATACATGTCAATGAGTCTAAATTCATTGTAAATATGTATAGGATGCACTAAAACAGTTTGATTTGATCCTTTTTTTGTATTTTACCTTACGTAAAAGGATACAGTAGATGACAAAACAGTTTTGGCATATCACAATTGTGTTCAAAATGATTGTAGCCATCTTTAGCGGTGCGGATACTTTCGTGCATAATGCATGACCCCCCCCCCCATTTTCTTTGGATTATTTAAAAGCTTAGAGGTTCTACCTGTAAACTGTTTATGAAGTGTGACAATTGAGGAAACTCGTTTATTTACATGGAAACAAAGAAGGAAACAAAGAAGGAATCAGGTTTACCCTTTATCACACACAATAAATCTACAGCAGACAAATTAACTTCGAAACATCTTAGCAAAAATTTGTAAATTGTCTAAATAAAAGTAAAGTTGTTGTTAAAGATATAAGAAATCTTTATAAACCTTTCCTACATATAGACGCTTTCTGATGCCTCTGCAACAGATGTTTTTTTGAAAACGTTGTGGCAAAAGGAGAAATTGCTCAAACAAGCAATTTTCCATTTACCACAATGTTTTCAACTTTTTTCATTAACTATACCTCCATTTATAGAAAGTTTCTGGGGTTTTGCCAACATGTTTTCAAAGTTGTCTGCTGTAATTTACTGTATGTGGGAAAGGGTTAAATGAAAGAATGACTACATAATATCCTGAGCCGCTGAGGAGGGAAAGCCATTACCATAATTTTTACGAATTTTGTATGCTCACAGGTCCTGGCAGAAGAAACAGACAAGGATGTCTATGTTCTACAGTTACTCGGTAACGAAACAAATGTCTATAAGAAGGAAAGGCAGATGAGTTCCAGACACAAGTATGTCTTTATTCTCTTAACCCTTTCCGTCATACGACAATTCTGCAGCAGACGACTTTGAACATATTTTGTTAAAACATAGAAAATCGCCATATTTGAATGGATAACCTATGACAAAAAGAGGAAAACATTTTGGCAAAAGGAGAAATTGCACGTTTTGTGCATCTGATGTTTGAGAAAGGTTGAACCCTTTCCCACATACAACAAATCCGCAGCAGACGACTTTGAAATAATACAAAACAAAAATTGGAAACTCCCTTTAAATGAAAGTACAATAATTGAAAGAGTTGAAAAGAGTTGAAAACATGCTGACAAAATGAACTAGAAATACTGTGAGCAATGCTCACTGAAGAATACCCCTGCTCCCCAACAAAAGCATCGGATTGGTAATGTTTCTACGGTTAAGGAGGAGTTGCGCTTACAAGGTATCACAGACAATGTTTGAAAACATTATGGCAAAATGAGAAATTCCTCATAATGAACAATGTTTCCTTTGGCTACAAGGTTTTCAAATCTATTCCAATCATTGAACTTCTTTTTAAAAATTGTTTCCATATTTTTCGCCTACATGTTTTCAAAGTCGTCTGCTGCACATGTGTTGTATGGGGAAAGGATTAATGATACATATACAAATAAGCATTTAAACCTCTTATACATATGTTGACGGATCTGCAGCAGACGGCCTTTGAAGACATTGTAGGTTAAGAACAAATTACTTATTAAAATATGGAAATTCTATATATAAACGAAAGTTAAATCATTGATTAAAGTTGAAAACATTGCTCATTATGAGCAACATCTCATTTTGCCACAATGTTGTCAAAAGTTTATTGCTGCTAATGCGTCCAAATATGTACATGTATGCAGGTGGGAAAGGAATAAATCATTTCAACAACCAATTGATAATTTATTTCAGGGTGGAGCCCGGTCAGTATGTAGCCCTACCCTCCACTATTGATGCAGGTATGGAGAAGGACTTTATAGTGAGGGTTTTCTCACCAAGTGGCTTATTGGATGTCAGGTAAGTTTCTTGATGAAAATTAACCCTTGCCCACATAAAACAAATCTGCAGCAGACGACTTTGTAAATGTCTAGGTAAAAGCAAAGAAACTCCCTATAAGTGAAAGAACAACAATTGAATAATAAGAGTTGAAAACATGGTGACAAAAGGAGAAATTGCTCGTTTTGTTTTGAGCAATTAATTCTTTTATCGCCATGTTTTCAAAAAGATGTCTGCTGCAGAGGCATCAGAAAGCGTCTATATGTGGGAAAAGGTTAATGGAAAAACCCATCAACAACTTCTTATGAATTACAATTTAAATTACAAAAAACACCCAGGCAAAACTAGTGTAAATCTCAATAAATGAAAGAGTCATTATTGACCAGGGCTGACAACATTGTGGCAAAAAGGAGAAATTCCTCATCATGAGCATTTTCTTCCGTTGGCACAATGTTTTCAAAAGTTGTCTGCTGCTGCATATCCGTCACTCAACAGTAAATACGGAAGAGAAAGCACATTTCACGGCATAGTGACAAATATTATCTAAAAGTAATGTTTCAGCCCTTTCCCACCTGCCGACACATTATTATGCATTTGCAGTCAGTTCCTTTTCCCATAATGTTTTCAATAAAGACATTTTCCTTATTTTATTGAGAGTCTACAATTTTTTGCCTGGAGTCAAGAGTCATCTGCTGCTGATTTATTGTGCATGGAAAAAGGATTGAATGACTTTTACCCTTTCTCGCATACTACAGATCTGCAGCAGACAACTTTGAATAGGTCTACCCATTCTACAAATGAAAGTAAAATAATTGAGTAGATTTGAAAACATTAAGCCAAAAGGAGAATTTGCTTTTTCTGAAAAACTTCTCATTTTTCCGCAATGTTATCAAAAGTCATCTGCTACAGAGGCATCAAAAAGTGTCTGTATGTGGGAAAGGGTTAACCTATAGACACTTTCTGACCCCTCTGTAGCAGACGACTTTTGAAATAATTATGGCAAAAGGAGAAATTGTAATAATGAGCAATTTCTCAATTGGCCACTATGATTTAAATTCTATTCAATAATCATACTATAATTTATGGATATTTTCTACATTTTGAACTTGAAAATTTCAAAGTTGTCTGCTACATGTATGTCTGAAATGGTTAACCCTTTCCAACCTACAGACGCATTTTGCAGCAATAGCATCAGACGACTTTTGAAAACTTTGTGACAAAAGAAGAAATTGCTCAAAACGAGCAATTTCACCTTTTGACACAATGTTTTCAACTCTATTCAATAAGTATTTCTACATTTTTGGAGATTTTCCATGTTACTTTTTAGATATTTTAAAAGTTGTCTGCTGCATATTTTCTGTATGTGGGAAAGGGTTATTATCTGTTATAAGGAGGTCTTGTTTATATTTTAAGGGAGGTAAGCAGACAATGCAGTGTCATGAGCAGTGACAACTTTGTAGCACCCGTGGTTTCTGGAGTTGACAACAAGATAAGTAAGTGTGGCAATCCATACTGAACCCTTTTTCCACATAGATACACATTTGACAACTTTTTAATCGCATAGTGTCAAAAAGAGAAATTGCTCATGTAGAAATGATTTAAAGTATTTCGATTAACCCTTTTCCTCATATAGACGCTTAGATTCTGACGCCTCTGCAGCAGACGGCTTTTTGAAAACATAGTAACAAAAGAAGAAATTGCAAAAAACGTGCAATTTCTCCTTTTGCCACAATGTTTTCCACTTTTAGTCATAGGTTATCAATTCAATTATAGAGATTTTCCATTATTTGACAAAATATGTTCAAAGTTGTCTGCTGCAGAATTGTCGTATGAGGGAAAGGGTTAATAATGCTTTCATTTATATAAGTTTCCAATGTGCTTCCCTATGTGTATTCAATGTTGTCTGCTGCAATTTTGTTCTATGCGGGAAATGGTTAACCATTTCTAACATACAACAAATCTGCAACAGAGGACACTTATAACATCAGGGCAAACATAATGTAATATCTCTACAAGAAACAGATTACATTTACTGCGTACCTTCTTTTGTTTGTGGTTCCCGGTTTAACATACTATCTAACTAAAAAAAGCGTATGAGGCAGGTAACCAATTCAGTTTACTGTTAAGACAAGATACAGTATGAATTTCGCTTAAATAAAAATGTACATACATTCAATTAATATACTGGCCTTTGTCTTTTGTTTTTGATTTGTAAAACTCACACATGTATATAGTGTACAAGGGATGTTTTAAAAGTCATTACCTTAAATTAATGTACTTAGAAAGGACAAAGAGAAATCAAGATATGTGGTCACGCTGGCAGGTCTAAATATTCTCCTTGACCAAAAATTAAAAGCATCCCTACAGGAAGCCGCCTCCTGGTGGCTTCCAATGATTAAAATTGTAATGATTGAATAGAGTTGAACTGATTGTGGCGAAAGGTGAAAATGCTCATTGTGAACAGTTTCTCCATTTGTCACTATGTTTTCAAAGGTCATCTGCTGAGAATGCGTCAATATGCGTCTGTATGTAGAGTAAACGTTTAATTAATATAATCCTACGAAACTTCATTCTTTTTTCTTTTAAAATAATTTGTAAAAACTGAAATAAGTCGGGCCAGCAATGATCTCATTTAGCCAAAAGGAATAAAAATGTTATTATTGTTGTCTGAAATTTGTTTATTCACTTGGATATTAAGAAGGAATCTAATTGGTAGTCTCATACCAATATCAACGTCAAACTTGGTAAATACAGATAGCTTGTAACGTATACAGATTAGTCTGGAGTAACATGCTCCTAGTCCAGAGCTCGAGATAAGGGGTGTTTTGCATGTTCTAAAATCCTTATAAGACCCTATAACCCTATGTTGTGGGTACTCAAAAGAATCGTCTCATTGAGATGATTCTTTTGAGTACCCACATCATATGGTTTGGTTGGATGATAAGAGAGATATCGTGGGGAAAAGAGCTGTATATGCCTCCTCATCTGTACCTCTGCTGGGCCTACACTACATTATAGGGTCATGCATGCACCAATATTATGGCACCGCCCTTCATAAAAGGTCTAACAAACAAAACAAAAAAAGGCAACATTTTACTGGACCAAACATTTTAACCCTTCAAAGCTCCAAACAGGCTTGCTTCTTTATTTATGTATTGATTCCAAACATTATGCTGTAATGGTCCGCTGTCGAGTTTACAAAATTTGTGGTTTATTTACTTATTTTAAATTAATAGCTCAAAGCAAGGATTATCAGTTTGACATATTATCTACAGTATTGACACCTTATACAATACTGAATACTCGTAAAAATGGACAATAGGTAATCCAGTAAAACATGCAGTTTCTATCAAAAAATCATGGGTAAAAATTTCAAGTATTGTCAATTTGATTTATATATTGTATTTTAGAATACTCCTGATTTTCATTGAATATTCGAATATTCGTTGCCATCCTTAGTAACTTACTATATTTGCGATAACGATATATAAGGGCAGGTGACCAATCTAGAAGCCATGGTTCATTCAGGCCAAACATACTAATATACTTATTTACTTTAGTATGGTTCATTCAGGCCAATCATACTAATTTACTTTAGTACGCCACGTACCAGTCTACCTTCAGATTTGCAGCATACAAGACTCATAATTCTAGCATACATTTTATTGAGGTTATCCCCCTTTGTCACTTTATTCGTCTGGTTACTGTCTCACTTATTATCAAACTTCCCTCAGGTGACATATGACATGTTCCTTGTATTTTCTTTCTTCAGGATTCTGTGAATGTAAAGTGGGTTCATGGAAAATGGGCTGCAATGCAGGGGGTCAGGTTTCTCAGGAAAAGTTCCACTGTAATCCACAAGTAGAGTTTGAAATACCGGACAGAGGTAAGAGTCCGCAGCACATATAACCCCATATGAGCCCTGCTTTAGAAAAAAACAACTAAATTGTATTTTTACAAGTGTATGAAACAATCAAGTTGCACACCTATCCCTTTCCCATATACAACAAACTGCAGCAGACGACTTTGAAATCATGTAGCAATTTGTTTTAAAAAAAACCTCTATAAATGAATGTATAATTTTTTAAAAAAGTTGAAAACATTGTGGCAATAGGAGAAGTTGCTTTGAATGACATGAAATCTTATTTCAATGACGTCAAGTGAAATTTCAGTGATCTCAAATCATATTTCAATGACGTTAAATCATATTTCAATGACATCAAATCATATTTCAATGACGTCAAATCATATTTCAGTGACGTCAAATCATATTTCAGTGACGTCCAATCATATTTCAGTGACTTCAAATCATATGTCAATGACGTCAAATCATATTTCAGTGAAGTACTATAACCATATTTGGTACCCATATTATACAGAATTTAAATCTGTCATGTTGCTTATGCGCATGACAATCTGCTTGACTGTGCCTGAAAATGTGCAGGTATATTATTGCAGAGCTCAAGATAAGCGTTGTTTTGCACGTTCTAAAATCGTTATTTAATCCTTAACCCTTTCCCTCATATAGATGCTTTCTGACGCCTCTGCAGCAGACGGCTTTTTGAAAACATAGTGACAAAAGAAGAAATTGCACAAAACATGCAATTTCTCCTTTTGCCACAATGTTTTCCACTTTTTGTCATAGGTTATCCATTCAATTATGGAGATTTATGGATGTTTTGACAAAATACGTTCAAAGTCGTCTGCTGCAGAATTGTCGTATGAGGGAAAGGGCTAAACCCTATCTTGTGGGTACTCAAAAGAACCGTCTTGGTGAGACGATTCTTTTGAGTAACCACATCATAGGGATTAGTTGGATAATAAGAGAGATATTGTGAGAAAAAGAGCTGAATAACCCTCTTTATCTGGACCTCTGTTCAACTTCAACTTAACCCTTTCCCTCATACAACAAATTTACAGCAGACGACTTTGAACGTATTTTGACAAAACTTTGAAAATATCCGTAATTGAATAGATAACCTATGACAAAAAGTGGAAAACATTCTGGCATTCTGGCAAAAGGAGAAATTGCAAGTTTTGTGCAATTTCTTCTTTTGTCACTCTGTTTTCAAAAAGCCCTCTGCTGCAGTGGCGTCAGAAAGCGCCTGTATGAGGGAAAGGGTTAATAGATATTGATATGACACAGAAACGGCGTTATTCTGTAAGAACTATTTATTACAGGTCCACAGATGGTGAATATCACTTTAATGCAATCATCGAAGGTCAGTGGATATCCAGTGGGTGTTCGACTGTTTGAGGTGAGTTTTCATCTTTCCCTACTGCAGACTTTATTATTTTCCATCTGTAGCTCATTACTTCAGAAAAACATTTTGACAAAGAAATAAATTCTTCATAATAAGCAATAAGTCATAACTCTTAAGTGTTTAACCCTTTCCCTCATATAGATGCTTTTTGACGCCTCTGCAGCAGATGGCATTTTGAAAACCTAGTGACAAAAGAAGAAATTGCTGAAAACAAGCAATTTCTCCTTTTGACACAATGTTTTCCACTTTTAGTCATAGCTAGGTTATCCATCCAATTATAGAGATTTTTTTATTTTTTGACAAAATATGTTCAAAGTTGTCTGCTGCAGAATTGTCGTATAAGGGAAAGGGTTAAGGATCAGATTTAATGCATCTGCAAGAGCCAAGGATTTAACCCTCCCTCATATAGACGTTTTCTGATGCCTCTGCAGCAGACAGCTTTTTGAAAACATATATAGTGACAAAAGAACAAATTGCTCAAAACAAGCAATTTCTCCTTTTGCCACAATGTTTTCCACTTTCAGTCATCGGTTATCCACTCAATTATAGAGATTTTCTATTTGTTGACAAAATATGTTCAAAGTCGTCTGCTGCATATTTGTTGTATATGTGGGAAAGGGTTAACTTTTTCTGACATGTAAACGCTTTATGATGTCTCTGCAGCAGAATCTGATGAATATTGAAAACATTGAAGCAGAATTTTCTCTGACGAGAAGATATTTATACTATAAAAAAAATACAATATAAACCCTTTCTCACTTGGAGATGCAAATATGCAGCAGAGAACTTTTGAGAAATTTCTTTTTTTGCCACAATGTTTTTAAATCTATTCAATAATCATGTTTTCATTATGCATGTATGGAGATTTTCCTTATTTGTCTTCAAATTGTTCTGGTATTGGGACAGAATAAACTTTATACATGCATTCCTTTCAAAATGTTGTGCTTTTTTCAGCTGGAAGATGGCTATGAAATATCAAATAATTCAGCTCATCGTGACTATTTATACAATCAATACGAAAATTGTCCGAAAACTGTTGAAGGAAGTCAGGGAGCCTTTGTTAATGGTAAGTATATCTATTCATTTGTTAGTGGTTATATATAGTTACAATCTTTATTTCTCATAGTGTGTATGTGTGTAAATAATCTGCTGCTCTTTTTGCCACAATGGTTTAAATCATATTTGATAATTGCACTTTCATAAACCCTTTCCCTCATAATATTATAGACGCTTTCTGACGCCTCTGCAGCAGACGGCTTTTTGAAAACATAGTGACAAAAGAAGAAATTGCACAAAACGTGCAATTTCTCCTTTTGCCACAATGTTTTTCCACTTTTTGTCATAGGTTATCCATTCAAAATGTTTTGACAAAATACGTTCAAAGTCGTCTGCTGCAGAATTGTCATATGAGGGAAAGGGTTAATAGAGATTTTGCATATTTTTTACAAAACAAGAAATTTAGAGCTGAAGCAGATGGTTTTGAAAACATAAAGGTAAATATACTGACAATTATGCCACAATAAGTTCAAAAGTAATCTGCTGCAGATGTGTCAAATTGTGTCTGCAAGTTTGGAAAGGTTAAATCATGAGCTAAACAAATAGAACAACGTTGTAATGCAGAGATCATTTGCAGTGCATAGGATGGTTTTTTTCTGTCATTTCTTATAAAAATCTTCAGGATCAAGTGCTCAAAATTTCCCTTTCCTGTTATATAATTGTTCAGGTTCAAGTGCTCAAATTACCTATGCTCTGCTATTTGCTATATATGTGCTCAAATAACTTTTTCTCTTCCACTTATTATATATTTGTTCAGATTCAAGTACTCAAATTACCAATTATTTGCCATTTGTTATATATTTGATCAGGTTCAAGTGTTCAAATTACCCATGTTCTGCCATTTGGTATATATTTGTTCAGATGCAAGTGCTCAAAATACCCTTTCTCTGCCATTTCAGATATATTATTCAGGTTCAAGTACTCAAATTATCCATGTCTTGCCACTTCTTATATATTTTTTTAGGTTCAAGTGCTCAAATTACCCATGCTGTCCCATTTGATATATAATTCTTAAGGATCAAGTGCTCAAATTACCCATGCTCTGCCATTTCAGATATATTATTCAGGTCCAAGTACTCAAATTATCCATGTCTTGCCATTTATTATATATTCGTTCAGGTTCAAGTGCTCAAATTACCCATGCTCTGCCATTTCAAATATATTATTCAGGTTCAAGCGCTCAAATTACCCACGTGTTGGAACCAGGCAGGAGGTACTTTGCTATCTTACACATGGATGAACAGGATACAGACAATGACTTTGCTGTGTGTGTCAGGTCTACATGCGCATTAAACCTCAGGTATTTATCCTTTTGTAACACTCCAACTGAAGTTAATCTGAAAACATAGAAAAAGGTCTGGGAAAAGGAGATACATGAGTAAAATATTCTTTTTACTCAATAACCTTTTCATTTATATTTTAACACTGTATCTTCAGAACAGTAGTTTAAACTTATTTATTTTACATCGATTGCGAAATAACCTTTAAGCTTATATTAATCACGCTTGATATCTGCTTCCTGGAAACTTAACCAGTACTCGCACCGTTTATGTGGAAAAATAAGGCAGAACCCGCTCATCACGGGATTCGAACCCGGGACCTTCGGTACAAGAGGCCAACGCTCTACCTCTGTACCACTGTCTTCCACTGTCTTTGCAAAACAGAAGTAGTTGTTTTAAATCATTGTTGGAAAAGAAGAATATGCTCCTGTTCCCACAATGGTCGAAATTATAAAAATTCTTCGCTCATTAATAACAAATCATTGCTGTGCAGTCAACTTTCGTATTCATATAGTTTCTAAGTAAATTTGATAATATGTTGGCAAAAATAAGGAACAATTTTGTAAATGAAAGTATGATTATTGAATAAAGTTGAATACAATGGGACGAAAAGAAAAATTTGTCATTATGAGTAATTGTTCAATAAAAGAAACAATGTTGTGAATTTCCACATGCTTGCCTATTATGTTTTCGAAGTCATCTGCTGCAGATGTGTTTGTATGTTGGAACAGGTTAGTTTTATTTTCTTATTTGTAATAGCTTAAAACTTCTATTTTATATTGAATGTGACATTTGATTTTCGTTCTATTGCAGGTTACATTGTTGCTAGGAAGATACAGACTGGTTTGCTGGTTAAGAGAAAACTCTCCCTCGACCCCAGTGTTTTAAAAAGTCGTCTGCTGTAGATTCATAAAGATGCATCTGTAAGTGGGAAAGGGTTGAGAAAGTATTTATGAAGAAATATGCCCATCAATGGATAGATATAGCATTATACTATACAAGAAGCCAAAAATTATGCCAGCATTAGTTAACCCTTTCCCACATAGACAATTCTGCAGCAGACGGCTTTGAACGTATTTTGTCAAAACATAGAAAATCTCTATAATTAAATGGATAACCTATGACAAAAAGTGGAAAACATTGTGACAAAAGGAGAAATTGCACGTTCTGTGCAATTTCTTCTTTTGTCACTATGTTTTCAAAAGACGTCTGCTGCAAATGCGTCGGAATGCGTCTGCAAGTGGGAAAGGGTTAATTCTTTCCCATATACTACAAATCGGCAGCAGATGTCTTTGAAAACATCTCGGCAAATAAATATATGGAAAGTCGCCAAAAAATAAATGTATAATTATTGAATCCAATTGGAAATATTTTGAAAAACATAAAAGTCTAACTTTTTAAGTTGTATGTTGTTGGAAAGGAGTAAATAATCATTGGAGCAATTTCAAAATAGTAATCTGCTGCAAATGCTTGGTAGAAAGGAGTCTAGTTAATTTGTATTCAGGCACTTATATCAGTTATTCCTTTTTCAGCTGTGCTTTCATAAAACAGCACTGTTGATTTTGATTTGCAAAACTTAGGGACACAGTAAATTTGAAGCATGTGCAGTCATTTTAATTTTAAATGGTCATTAGTTTCTGAACTGTACTGGGTTTAAACTTATTTATTTTACCTTGATTGCGAAACAAGCTTTCAGCTTATATTAAATTGCTTGATGTCTGTACTAGGTTAAATAATGTTTTCAATATTTTAAATATGTTCATGTTAAATATGTTTCTATAAAAGATACATGTATATGTCTTAATACACTGTTCAGTAAATAGTCTCACATTATTGTGACCCTTACCCACATACAACAAATCTGCAACAGACGACTATGTAAATATCTAGGCAAGTACATGGAAAATCTCTATACATGATTGCGTACTTACTGAATATAGTTGAAAACAGTGTGTCAAAAGTAGAAATTGATCATTATGAGACATTTCTACTATAGCCACACTGTTTCCAAATCATGTTGTCTACTGCAAATGTGTCTGTATGTGAGAAAGAAGTTTCTTAAATATATACAGATGGATCATTATGGAATAGATATACAGATTCATCTTTTGCCACACATATCACAATAATACCTCTTGAGTTTATCTCAATACCCGTATGCTCAACTGTACCAGGGTCTTTCAAATACTATTTGAAAGACCCTGACTGTACCAATGTGATACAAGAATTCAAACACAACAGAGAAACATGGAATTCTTTTTTATTATGCTCCCTGTTATTTGGAAGGAGCTTACAGTTACTACATCGTCTGCCTAATGTCTGGTTTTGTGTGTCTGTGTCTATGCTATGGATCAGCAAAATTTTCTCTTGAACTCAAAGAGCCTTTGTGTGAACCTTCGTTAGTAAGTAAGAGATGCGCATAAATTATCAGCTTGTTCACATTGTATTCTTGTTATGGAGTTATGACCATTTGATATCCTTGCATGTAATTGACTGCTGTTTGGAATTCAATGAAAGAGTGTGGAACGTTTGAGTAACGTTACCAAGACGAGATGCGCATAACTAATCAGCAAAATAATATAATGTTATGGGTGTTCTATTTTAGATTGTATTTACATTGTCAGCTGAATTGTAACTTTTATAATTTCCTCTTCTTGTGCAATTGATATTATGTAATGTTTGGAGATTGTTGTGTCTTGGCACAATCTGAAGGTTGATTGCTGTTTTACAAAACGTAGATTGTTTCTTTTGATTGTATCGCTCTTCATGTTGTACATTATATATTGTTTTATAAGATTGACTGTGATAGATTGTTAACCCTTTCCCTGATATAAACACATTTTTTGCACCTCTTCAGACACTACTTTGGAAAAGATTGCTGGAAAAGGAGATATTGATCATAATAAGCATTACAAAGACCAGATTTTGTCTGTGTCAAAATTAAAATTGTCTATGGAGTTTTTCATGTTCTTTTATTTTTATGACTTAATTGTTCTTTAAGTCATTCTTGGATCGTAGATAAATTAGTCCAACCATTAAATTGGCAAAGGTACAAGTTGGCTTTTTTGAAAAGTGTAGATCTAGACCAATCTGTGCCCGCTGTTCACATACGAGAAGAAGCTTGTTTAGAAGCTTCTGCCAAATTGTGTAATTTCTGATAAGACAGGTTGATCTTAACCTACACTGTTTAGAAATGCCATATTGTACCTTTTCCTATGGATGGGCTCAAATGTTACCTCTCACAATGATATATTAAATCCTTTCAAACAGACAGACGCTTTTTGACGCCTCTGCTGCAGACAACTTTTAAAAACATTGATGTAATAGAACACAGAGCAATTTCTCTGTTTGACACGCTATTTTCATTCCTATTCCATAGCTATACTTTTATAAATAGAGATGTTTGCCAATATGTTTTCAAAGCTGTCTGCTGCAAATAGCAATAGCACAAATTGGTGCCCAGACTTTAGCTGTATCATGGAAAGGTTTAATTTGTATATTTATTTTATTTAAATATGTCTTAAGCCCTAAATAAGCAGTAGACGACTACCTTCAGAAATAATTAGGCAAAATATGGGAAAACAGGACCAAAATTATTGAATAGAGTTGAAATATTGCGTCAGAAGGAGAAATTGCTCATTTGCCACAATGTTTTAAAAAACCTATTGCCGCATGTAGGATAGGGTCAAGTCCCCAGAACCAACCATATTAACTTCCCTGTGTGTCTGTCTGTACCTACAGCTTTAACATTGACCCAAACTTTTGACATGTCGGAATAAAGGTTTTCACATTAGGTATGACTGCATTCCTTGTGACAAGTCCTTTCCAATTTCTTAAAAAAATATGGTTGACCTTGTCCTTTGACTTATTATTTAAAAGAAAATAGCGTTGTTGTTTTGATGCTGGCAAAGATATTTTTGTTTCACAAAAACGTCTTGTATTATTTTTATATATTTTCCATTTTTATGCGAATATGATCTGTCTCTTCTTATACTTTGTTATACTATTAAAATAAAGCTCAACTTATTTTTGATATTTGTGCTCTTTTGAACGTGCCCCTTTAATTGCATTATTTAACCCTTTCCCTTTCCTAAATACAAACGAATATGAACCAGACGACTTTGAAAACATTCAAGCAAAAATATGAAAAACATGTATAAATGTACATTTATTGACAGGAGTTGAAAGCATTGTGGCCCACTGTTTTCAAATGTCGACATCTGCAGAACCATCCAAATGCGTATACATTTGGTAAATGGTTAAATAGAAGATACATCATAGTTTTCGCAAATATAAATGAATGATTTGCTGGCAATACAATTTGCATTGCACAAATAGCGGTGTCACTAAACAGAGTCTGGTAGAGTCTGGTAGAGTCCGGTAGAGTCTGTATTACCGTGAAAGGCTTAAGTACCGTTATACATACGTTTAATTGGAGTTTTACACGTTTCAACATTATTTCATTTATATCACGGCAACAGTTCACTTATTCATGATCACAAAGCAGTACTAGGCTACGAAATAATCCTTGCCCAAAGGCACTCCACCATGACCGTCGTGCCGCGACTGGGTTTTGAACCAGGGACATGAGCAGCTTCTAGCCATTTGGGGTCTTAATTCATCTTCGTGCAGTGAAGACGCATGCGGGTCAGTAAAAAACGATTGTTTGATTGTTTGATGTTCTATACCGATTTCAATAGTATTTCAGTTATATCACGGCGTTTCCTTGGTAAGTTACAAGTTATACTGGTCAATTTATTCTTGACACTAGCCAGTCAGTCGTAATGCTAACCCCACAACACTGAGGGCCAGGGAGAGCAACCATTACTACCATTATTAAAGTATTTGGTATGACACCTGTGTATAAGAACAGTCCTACCATAGTATTGACTGTCTATGTATATGTTACATGAAGACCAACATGAATATTATAACAAAAAAACTGGAAGTGCAACCCAACTTTTTGTATGCCAATATAGCATTAATGATGTCCACGTGGAGTGTCATTAAGAACCCCTCAAATCTCTGGACGCAGCTCATAGTTGAATGACTATAAGTATATACAGTTCATGCATGCTATGTTCACAACGCCTTGATCATGCATGTTACAGAAATCAAGAACGATTCAATTCATTCAACCATATTAAACGTATTATAGCATACAACAAATCTGCAGTAGATAACTTTGAAAGAATTCTTGGCAAAAATAAGGAAAATCTCTTTAACTGAAATTATTATCATTGAATATAGTTGAACATATTGTGGCAAAAGGACAAATTGCTCAGTATGTGGTACGCATATATAATTTACTTTCCTGGTTCAAACAAACTGTCGTTTCTTTGGCCTATAAACAAAATAAATTTAAATACGAATATATAATTTTCTATTAAAATATTTCATTTATTTTGATATTCCATTAACATTTTTTCAGTGAAAAAATAAATATATTTATATCAAAACTTTATATAATCACAATTTCCAAATGTTTCCCCATTTGATTTTTCATTTAAAATTTGATAACTTTGTTAGTGTTTTTTAGCATTTTCTTTAGGTTCATTTTGTATTCATTGTTGATAGCTCCTAATCATCAACATCGACAGCTTTATTTTTTCTCTTGCAACACAATAAGCTTTTCATAAAATCTATCAATTTTCTTCCCTTAGATGTTTTACTGCAATCTGTGTTTGCCTCTTCGATCTGTGGGTCGTGTCCATATGAAACATCAGAATAATCAATTGGCTCGGAAAGGCCTATCGGGCTTAATACAGTTCCATTAGCGATGGACATTCCTTTAACTGAATTACAACGTGTGCCACTTTCTGGTTGAAGTTCATTATTGTCGACTAAACTATCGATGTGTTCTTTCGGCAATTGATCAATCTTAGCAAAGGATACTTTCTTCATTGCGGTACAGTGTTTGGTTCTACATTTAACCTCTTTCGGAGAAGATGTCTTACTCTCCTTTTTACCCCCTAAACTCTTTATGCCATACATAATCTGTTTGAATGTCTTCTTTATTTTATTATCAATATGTTTGGTATCCTCTTCCTTGAATCCTCGACTGCATGCGACCTTATTCAATTGATATGTGTCATCGTCAGCGTCCGAAACATACTGTTTGCTAACATCTTCCATCAGATTCTTTATAGGCTTACAATCATCGTATACTGTGTTTGATTCTGTATCAAAAATATACTCGTTACTAATCATGTTATCGTCAATGTTTGTTGGCAAGATTTCCTTGCTTCTCTCAATTTCATTCTTTCGTCTTTCCCTTTTAATATTTTTAGGCTCTACGATAAAAACTTTTGAAACTTTGTGTAGAGCACGATTGGCTTGTGAGGAACTTACAATTGCTGTGTAACTATTAATATTTTGTTTAGAGTTCGGGGCGTTTATTTTACATTGTTCTTGCTGTAATGCACGAACATTCGGTTGAAACCTGAGTGGAGCGAACTCTTTGGCTCTCACACGTGCAGGTTCTACTGTTTTAGCCTTTGTTTTCAGGTTCAAAGACTTCATGTCGCTGGTGTTTGCTTTGACATCCTTGGGTTTCACGATTGTGAAACATGTTTTAACTTTAGCTGGCTGCACTGCAATCGTGTTGACTTTGAGGACTTTATGTTTCACGTCTTGAGAGCTTGCATTTACATATGTTGGTATTACATCTTTGTCGTATGATTTAAAACTTAAGTGTTTTGTTTCAATGTAACATGTTCTTATTAAGTCCTTATTAAGCGTATTAGTTGGTACTAGTGTGTTATTTGTTGCGGTCTTTGTTTCTAATACACTAACGTCATCACCAGACTCAGTCGATTTGACGATCCATGATTTGATGCTATTCGAACCAGTCGGTGAATTCGACCTTTGATTGATTGATGCGACAGATTCTTTAACAGTGATAGTTTTACAAAATGCATTACATATATTTCTTTCTGCGGACTCTTCATGAACAGACGCACGAGATCGTGATTGGGTTGACCCTTCGCTGACCCGTTTACTTTCATTAATTTCTCTGGTGTCTGTGCTTCTTTTGACATTTCCAATAGACACAGAGAGTGCGTCAGCTACATATGAATGGTTTGTGTCTTTTATGTCCATCGTTACTGACATTGAACTGAGTTGTTTTGCGGTAACTTTATCAGGTCTGGTCACTTCGTGTGTTGTCTTTGTAATATGGGTAGGATTACTGTAGTACATAGTTGCATTGTTTGGGTTCGACCTTTTGTCATAGTGAGTATTGCTATTAGAGGGTGATGACAGCCTACAACTTGCCGTATTAACAACGGGAGGTTTGCTATAGAACGATTCAACGTTTTCTGTGGTTTTCTTAGATGCATTTCTTAGGTCGTTAAAAGATATAGACTTATTTGACTTCATACTTGGAACGTTAATAGTATATGATGATGAAATGCTTGGGATTGTCCTTTTCACATCAAAAGTTTTGCTATCACTGAATGATTGTATGTTAGTTTCTGACTTATTTTTGTCGGATTTGTCGCTGTTGCAAAACGATGGAACGTAACCGTTATCAGTTGAAGGATTAGTAAAGTCAATGCTGTTCTCAAGTCTAGCGTTTATATCGGGTCCGAACGGCTTATACACGTCTAAAACAGCTTTTGGCTTTTCTAACGCAGATGAACTCTTTGCCTTGTCATAACAGGACTTATATGAAACTGGTTTTGATGTGGTGGTCTTGTAAACATTTCTATCAGAGTATGCACTTTCAAACCCGTTAATAATTGAACTGGAATAAGCAGACGGCACATATGGACCCTGGGTAGTATATAGTCCTCCATTCTGAACATATGCACTTGTTATCTGCTTTACCTCCCATTCATTTTCTGTGAAGCCTACATCAACTATTTTACTTGGATCGTCCATGACAGTAAACCTAGTTGGTGAGGAGCTCATGCTGGTACCATGTCCTGTACTTCCAAGAAATATTGTACTCTTCGTGGACTGGGCTGAATAAGAAGATGTTTCTCTCAGAAAACATGGTCTGTTGGAGATCGCACTTTGTAGTGCATGACAAGTATCAAGATTACTTCTTGTAAACGCATCTTCAAATCCAAGATCAACTATTTTCTTCTCATCGACTGGTTCTTTTGGTTCTGACTTCGCTTTGTAGCCATGGCCATATAAGATTCCTGTCATGGACAACTCTCCCAAGGTAACCTTGGCCATGATCTCGTCGCCTAACTCTTTTGAAACGATACTGCCATCGTCCACACTGGATTTACCTTGTAGCCTGAAAAATATTAGAGTTACATTCATTTGAAATTGATAAAGGTTAAAGGGATAAACATTCGTTAAACCCTAATCCTTCTAAATCAATTCCATTGTATCAACACTGGAAAAGGAGTAGCGAAAAATGTAGACTTAGATAATGTTCAGAGCATTAATGAGCAGAATGGTCAAGCTTTATCTACAATGTTAGCAAATGTTTGTGTCTGTAAATACTGTTTAAATTCTCATAAATAATAATGCAGGTTTCATTCTTTAAACATTGTTTTAAATCTTTTCTTGATATATGCGACGTTTGTGTCAATGCAGGCCAAAACTTTTGAAACTGTATGAGAAAAGGAGATATGTAGTATTCTTTACTCGCCGTCTGGTATTTGTATATGGGCATGTGTAGTTTAAGAAGACGTATACATAAATACGTTTGTTTAGCTTATCTGCGTTATTTGTCCATTGTTTGTGAACTCAGTTAGGCGCCATATCAAACTGCAAAATTTGATCTGGTTTTGTATTGTTTGCTATAAGTCCATTGCTGGTGTACATTGTACATAGAGCACGGATCAAACACAAAAATGCTTCCAATGTAGCAGGGACTACTAAACGTATTAGAAGTCCCTGAATGTAGTAAAACCTTTTCTTGTTACGCTTTCCTATAAAAAAAAAAAAACACGCACTTCTACGAATCTGCAAATGACGGCTTTTCAAAGTGCTCATAATGATAACTATCTCCTTTTGCCACATGTTTCAATAAGTGTAATATGAAATAGAGATTAACCTTATTGTGTATAGATATTTCTACTTCTGAGGTCTGTTAACCCTCTCCCACAGTCAGACTCTTTCTGAAGTCTCTGCAGCAGACGACTTTTGAAAATAGTGTGGCAGTAGGAGACATTGCTCATAATGAGTAAGTTCTTCTCTTGCCACAATGTTTTCAATTTTATTCAATACCTGTTCTTTGATTGATTTATAGAGATTGTTTTTACTTACAAATAAATGTTATCAAAGAAATCTGCTTCAGATTTGTTGTACGTGGCGGAAAGTTTAATATAAAAGTCAGGGTGACAGAGGGCTGGATAAGGAGGAGTGAACTGATCCTTTTCCAAAAATATCTCTCTTATTACCTAACTAAACCGTATGTAGCGGGTACTCAAAAGAATCGTCTCAATCTGACGATTCTTTTGAGATCCAAGAACATTAATATTACATTTATTATATGAAAAATGCCCCTTTTCTGGAGCTCTGGACTGAGCGGTACAGGTGGTGCCGACCCTCATCTTCCGCATTCAAGTCTACTAGTCTACTGCGGTAATTCGTTATATCATTTTCTAATCTACTGCGGTTATTCGTTATATCGCTTTCTAGTCTACTGCGGTAATTCGTTATATCGCTGTCTAGTCTACTGCGGTAATTCGTTATATCGCTTTCTAGTCTACTGCGGAAATTAGTTATATCGCTTTCTAGTCTACTGCGGTTATTCGTTATATCGCTTTCTAGTCTACAGCGGTTATTCGTTATATCGTTTTCTAGTCTACAGCGGTTATTCGTTATGTCGCTTTCTAGTCAACTGCGGTTATTCGTTATATCGCTTTCTAATCTACTGCAGTTATTCGTTACATCGCTTTCTGGTCTACTGCGGTTTTTCGTTATATCGTTTTCTAGTCTACTGCTGCTATTCGTTATACCGCTTTATAGTATACAGCGGCTATTCGTTATATCGCTTTCTAGTCTACTTAAGCTATGCGTTATATCGCTTTCTAGTATACTGTGACTATTCAATATATATCGTTTTCTAGTCTACTGCGGCTATTCGTTATATCGCTTTCTAGTCTACTACGGCTATTCGTTATATCGTTTTCTAGTCTACTGCGGCTATTCGTTATATCGTTTTCTAGTCTACTGCGGCTATTCGTTATATCGTTTTCTAATCTACTGCGGCTATTTGTTATATCACTTTCTAGTCAACTGCGGATATTCGTTATATCGTTTTCTAATCTACTGCGGCTATTTGTTATATCACTTTCTAGTCAACTGAGGCTATTCGTTATATCGTTTTCTAATCTACTGCGGCTATTTGTTATATCACTTTCTAGTCAACTGCGGCTATTCGTTATATCGTTTTCTAATCTACTGCGGCTATTCGTTACATCGCTTTCTGGTCTACTGCGGTTTTTCGTTATATCGTTTTCTAGTCTACTGCGGCTATTCGTTATATCGCTTTCTAGTCTACTGCGGCTTTTCGTTATATCGGTTTCTAGTCTACTGCGGCTATTCGTTATATCGCTTTCTAGTCTACTGCGGTTATTCGTTATATCGTTTTCTAGTCTACTGCGGCTATTTGTTATATCACTTTCTAGTCAACTGCGGCTATTCGTTATATCGTTTTCTAATCTACTGCGGCTATTTGTTATATCACTTTCTAGTCAACTGCGGCTATTCGTTATATCGTTTTCTAATCTACTACGGCTATTTGTTATATCACTTTCTAGTCAACTGCGGCTATTCGTTATATCGCTTTCTAATCTACTCCGGCTATTTGTTATATCGCTTTCTAGTCTACTGCGGCTATTCGTTATATCGTTTTCTAGTCTACTGCGGCTATTCGTTATATCGCTTTCTAATCTACTACGGCTATTTGTTATATTTCTTTCTAGTCAACTGCGGCTATTCGTTATATCGCTTTCTAATCTACTGCGGCTATTTGTTATATCACTTTCTAATCTACTGCGGCTATTCGCTATATCGTTTTCTAGTCTACTGTGGCTATTCGTTATATATTATGTTAACATTTTAATAACAACGTTTGATAAACGTTGTGGCATTTGAAAATGTTTATCATTGCCGTTTAATACAGATTGGATGTATGCGGGAAATTGTTATAAAAGTCGTCGACTAAACGTAACGGCTTACCCATAATTGCTTTTATCTTTCGGTTGTTTTGTGTCACTACTCCAGTCATTCCATGCTTTTTCTTTAACAACACCAATCTGCTGTTGGTGTTGTTGTTGTTGTTGTTGCTGTTGCTGTTGCTGCTGTTCGGTAGAGCCCTTCCGCTCTTGGTTCTCGGTCTTCTCCCAATCTGAAGACTCCCAAGGAAGTTTCGATAGAGCCCGTTCCTTGAGACAAGCCCTGTATAAACAACAGAATCTATTTAATAGTTCTATTCTGCGGGGAATTGAATATGTATCTCAATAGAAACACTCCTTTTCAATATTTCGACCAGAAGCATTCTTCGGGATATTAGGAACTGTAATACCCTGAAGGAGAGCTATGTCTGAAATATTAAGTAAAAAGTTATCTTTATTGTAAATAGAGAAACGTAGTTGCCCTAAACATTTGGGTAATTTTGGCAATTTCATTCGCGTATGCATTGCGAATGTTTGCTTTATTTGTGGACGCGAAACGGAAACAGTTGTATGCGTTCATTTTAGCACACAAGGTTGTCAAGTATACATTGCGCCACCTTCTTCAGCCATAGCTAAAATTATTCATAGTATTATCTTTCCTGGTGAATTTTAACTATCAAGACAAGTTAAAAATAATACTAATGTAAAAAAAAAAAAAAAAGTAAATTTCCATGTTTCTAATCCTCTCCTTTTCTAAATCTAATTATATATATCTAAGTCTCCGGCTTATTATTTAGTAGACGTAAAGTATATCTCAAAGAAGTGCTAGAGAGAATGTTTTGAAATTGTTCATGTGCACCGAGGATGGGATATATATTCATGTAGTTAACTATATTGATCCGTACCTCGAGAAAACCAACATTGTGGACTCTGCGTAAAGTATCGAACCGGATCAGTCTAAGCATGCCGCGCTGGCGAACCCGGATAGACACTTTTCGTATCCTGTGGATTTTCTGTTTCAGGAATCATTACTCTATACCTCTATCCCCCTGGGACGGAATGTGTCAGCCCATATTAGCCTCTGTGGACTGCGCAGCCTGATCTAGATCGATACATTACTCGTGGAGCGGCTCATATATATATACACTATTGATGATATTGGTAATAAAAATAATAATAATAACAACAACATTAGGGAATAATTAAACATATATTTGCAAGATCATAGATAGATACATTAAATACTTATAATCTAATGGTGAAAAAACTGTATGTATGTAGTTGCTTACCCGATAAGAAACTCGTCTAATCCCGACATTTAATTATAATGTCTTTTTGTATTTTTAGGTATTTTCATTATCTTTATTTTGTTTAATATACCGCTGCTAATAAAATCGTGCCTATCGCATACAACTGCTTGACAACTTTATGACGACGTTACGTTGGCTACGACGTTACGTTGGCTACGACGTACGTTGATTTAAAAACGTGACGTAAAATACGCAAGAACTAGTGACGTTTTGCACGAAATGTCAATTTCTACAATCACGGCCTCAGAGAGACGATTTGTACGTAAAGTGCTGCAGGATTTAAAATAGCCCTGATCTAAAAACGAACAGTTGTTTCTTGAGGGTAATTTCTCCTTTTTCCAAAATATTTCCAAAAAATTGCTGCAAAGTGTCAAATGCCAACAAAAGTATTATTGCATTTACGATACATACGAAATGAGATGATCTTGTACATTTTCTTTTGATTGTTTTAAAGCTTAGAGGTAACGCTTAGAAAGTGGTCGTCAACAGAATTTATTTAATGTATTGTGGCCTATATGCTCAAATGGAAGTAATTCATTTTCCATAGACGACCATAAGGGGCTATGGTTCGTTCCCACAAGTGAGACTAGACAGAAACCTGTCTCAAAATAAAGTACCAAAATAGCAAAGAAAGCATACAGGTTGACGGACCATTTTTCGTGTTATGAGGTCAAATAGAAGGTCACCCTTATCCCGCACTTAATTTTACTTTCAATTTCAGAAAATAAAGCATGTTCTGAAAATGGATATTATACTGTCAATATATATATATATATATCGTATAGCTAGCAGCAGACAGTATGTTGGTTATAAATCAGTCAGAGGTTATTCAACTTAATAAAAATCACTTTCAACTTTCAACAAAATCATTACTGTTCAATGGGAGACAACCTCAGTCTTATATATTCATCTGAAATTCGATTTACTTCCCTTAGACCATTACATAGTCGCAGATGGTATTTTATGTCCTCAAAATAAGAGGGTGCATGGAAATACCGGAATGGACCTTATACAGGAATGGACCGGAATGGACATTTGATATACCGGAATGGACATATGGAAATACCGGAATGGACCTAATAGGGTTTTGTACGTATGGAAATACCGGAATGGACATGCTCGTAGTATCCAACAATATCTTTGGATTTAAAGAAATATAATACACAACGAAATGTGTTGATTCCTTTTACAAATTTGTTTCCGAAATCGACATTTCGATTCGCACAGGATGCGGAGGAAAGAACCATGTGAAAGGAAACTAGTACGTTGATTCTGTTTCAACTTTTATACTGAATGTAGGTTGCTTAAAAATGTCGTGGACTTGATGACATAAAGCCACATATCTTGTTGGTCCTTACTTAGTTCGCTCTAGTATTGCGCGTATAGGGAGACGCGTTAGAAGCATTAAGGTATCTTATATTGTAAGTATACAGAACAATTTACATGTCTGTGTGTCGCTGCCTCACAATTAACAGTTATATCCATCCGTCACATAACTTTCAACAGGTCATGCATATTAATATGTTGCCGACTTATCTAAGGCAACAGTATAGAGCATGATGATAGCCAATATAGCAACGTTATAGAAGTACCAACTGAAATCCGGCACTGGTCAAACGTCTGCCTCGTTGACTTTGGCAGACTGACAGCTGAAGACAGAACGATCGAAAACTTTATAGAAAACGAAAGCTCACAAAAAGGGATCGCGACCATTTGGCGATTGCTGCTTGGTTGTCGACGAGTGTGTCTCCCAAGCGGTTGCTACTCAGACGACATACAGTTGCAAGAGTTTGCAGAAGAAATTACTAGCATAATTGCATGTACAAATATCAGGTTAACATTGTTAAATAATAGATGGAAACACAGCTTCATGTGGTGTGTGGGTTGATTACTTCAATAATTATTGTTTCATTTAAAAACATTTTCCATGGTTTAACAAAGGTGTTTACAAAGTGGCTATCATTTACTACAGTTTTGCATAATAGGGAAAAGGTTAGGTTGTCTATTCTGATGCAAATAAGATGTTTCTTTTTATAAAACGAAATGAGGTCCGTGGAGCTAGGTTGACGCCCGGCGGAGTTTAAAACCGTTTCCAATATACTTACAGTTATACCACGGCGGAGTTAAAAACCGTTCTCAACAAGATTACAGTTATATCACGGCGGAGTTTAACGCCGTTTTCAACAATATCACAGTTATACCGCGGCGGAGTTTAACGCCGTTTTCAATATTATTACAGTTATTCCACGGCGGAGTTTAACGTCGTTTTCAACAAGATTACAGTTATACCACGGCGGAGTTTAAAACCGTTTACAACATTATTACAGTTATACCACGGCGGAGTTTAAAACCGTTCTCAACAAGATTACAGTTATACCACGAAAAAGTTTAACGCCGTTTTCAACAATATCACAGTTATACCACGGCGGAGTTTAACGCCGTTTTCAACACTTTTACAGTTAGACCTCTGCGGAGTTTAATGCCGTTTTCAACATTATTACAATTATACCACGGCAGAGTTTATTGCCATTTTCAACACTATTACAGTTATACCACGGCAGAGTTTAACGCCGTTGTCAATAATATTACAGATATACCACGGCGGAGATTAACGCCATTTTCAATATTATTACAGTTATACCACGGCGGAGTTTAACGCTGTTTTCAACATTATTACAGTTATACCATGGAAGACTTTTAAACCGTTTCCAACATTATTACAGTTATACCACAGCGGAGTTTAATGCAATTTTCAATAACATTACAGTTATACCAAGGCTGAGTTTAATGCTGTTGTCAACAATATTACAGTTATACCACGGCGGAGTTTAACGCCTTCAACAATATTACAGTTATACCACGGCGGAGTTTACCGCCATTGTTAACTAGAACTATCACTAACGGTGATTAATACCCCCGCCTCAACCCCTGACACATATTATATCTCACAGTATTATCTTTGACTCAGACAATTTGAATATCAGTATCAAAACAAATACTAAGATGATATCAAACACAAAACGGCTCCTTTTATCTGGACCGACCGACCGCCCGACCAACCGACAGGCTGATGCCACACAAAACGTCTCCATTTTGCCATGTTTCAAGTAAATCCGGTTGTACGTCGGAGATTAACGCCGTTTCCAACATTATTACAGTTATACCACGGCGGAGTTTAATGCAGTTTTCAATAATATTACAGTTATACCAAGGCTGAGTTTAATGCTGTTGTCAACAATATTACAGTTATATCACGGCGGAGTTTACCGCCGTTGTCAATAATATTACAGTTATACCACGGCAAAGTTTAACGGCCTTTTCAACATTATTACAGTTATACCACGGCAGAGTTTAATGCCGTTTTCAATAATACTACAGTTACACTACGGCGGAGTTTAACACCGTTTCAACAGCAGTAAAGTTATTCCACTGCGGAATCAAATATGAAATACCTTCATGATCGACATACTATTCGTAATATCAGGGACACTAGTCTCACTCGTAATATCGAAGAAAATTGTTTGGAATGAAATCTATAAATTATTTCCTGAGAATAATAAATTCCCAATCACGGTTTTGTTTACCAAAATTAATTAGCATAACTGCCATTTTTTTTTTTATTCTACTGAGTACTTATTTTCCATGCACAGTTCTCATGTTCCCTTTCCCATTTATCTCACTATTTATTCTAATAGAAAACAATTTTTTTGTAAATATCGGAATCATTCATGATTTTTGTATTGTTTGGTGGCCTGGTGCTGTAAATGTATTTGTATATAAATCTGTAAATATGCATAAGTCACAGTAATAAACGATTTACTTACTTACTTACTTAAAATAATGACATCAAAAGTCTGAGGTCAAACGAACTACACAACAAGCAATTTCTCTGAATTGATATCCCCCGCCAATGATGGCTTGTTTGTGATTGATGGCTTGTTTGTGAATGAAGGCCTTTATGTTGAATGTGCAATTGACCTGCACAATTATTTCAACTTATTCACACAAGAACAAGGGGTATGAACATAAATTGAGACAGATAAACATATTCTTCCTGAAATAATAAAATAACGACACTGGTTGTATAAACAACTAAGAGTTTAACATATTTTCATAATTAAATCCCAAAGGAAAATGTGAAAACAAGTTTTTGCTACTTTAACCAACGGTGACACAAGTGCTCCCTTTATTCCCTTTATTCAATTTTTTTTTCCTGAAATCAACGGCAATGACTCTTTAAAATTGACCAATCCAAATAAACAATGGACGGGCATCATCCCAGTATGCTGGTTCATATTTATTTCAAGTTTCATGAAATTCTACCAGCTAGTTACTGAGAAATGGCTGCGGACGTGGATTTTTCAATATATCAAGGGCAATAACTCTCAAGGAAAATTGACCAATCCAAAAAGACAATGGACGAGCATCATCCCAGTATGCTGGTTCATATTTATTTCAAGTTTCATGAAATTCTACCAGCTAGTTACTGAGAAATGGCTGCGGACGTGGATTTTTCAATATATCAAGGGCAATAACTCTCAAGGAAAATTGACCAATCCAAAAAGACAATGGACGAGCATCATCCCAGTATGCTGGTTCATATTTATTTCAAGTTTCATGAAATTCTACCAGCTAGTTACTGAGAAATGGCTGCGGACGGACGGACAACGCCATTTCAATATCCCCCTCCCTGATAAATCAGGGACTGATAGTACTGTTCACTTTGATGACATCATTTAAATTCGAGGAGGTAAATTTATTGGATATATTTAAGGGTTTGTAGGTTTGTTTTTTTTTTCATGTAAGAATATATTGCGATTTTTTTTTTCTACCAACTGTAGAAATAGGAGAATGTTTTGAAAATAACATTTTTACCCTTTTCTCAAATTGAAATTGCATTTATTTCCTTTTCCGATCATACAGATACTTTTTTTCACGTTTGACACATGCACCTTTGTTCGACAATACAGAGACACTATATTACATGTTGTCCCTGGATGATACAACCATATCACGGTTAAATAGGTGAAAATAACCGATGTACACAATTGTGAATTGTATATATATTTACAGTATGTATTTGATAATCTATTCCAGGGTACATGTACACGATTAATTGGGTCTTTTTATATCATCTGTTTTAATTCCCTTAAAGTAAACTCTACACACATATAGGACTTCAATAATTTCATATAAATGAAAATCGGTAAATGTTGCAACCGCTCAATATGATCGAAGTGCCGATATTATTGGATTGTTTCAATCAGAGCGCTAAATTCCAATCCGCTCTTAATTAAAGCGATTCAACTTCGTTCTTAAGATGCAATCAGGGTCCAAACAGATTGTCAATTTCATAATTTTCTTAACTGTTTCATAAAATCGTCTGTTGCAGATTTGTTGTATGTTGAAAATGTTGTAAACCTTAGTTTTGATAGTCATCATATATCTCTATGGCTGATCATTCACAGTCTCCATGAAGTGATATATTTATGTTTTTTAGGATGCAACTGCATTTTGATGCATCTGATGCAAATGACTTTTTAAAACATTGTTGGGAAAGAAAAAACTGTTTTCATTTAGAGATTTTCCGTTATTTTGGCATACAATGCTTTCAAAGTTTCTGCTGCAGAATCGTTGATTGTGGGTTATAAAGCGATTAGTGTAGTCAATTCACAAGTGTTAATTTGTGAAAGAACATGGACTGAAGCCATTTCATTGCAATCTCTATAAAGGAGAGTATAATTGTCAAATAGTTACAATGAGCAATTTCTCCATTTGTCACAATGATTTTAACACTGTTCATTAATCATACTATAATATATAGAGATTCACTATATTTTTGACTTGATATGTTCAGTCCCTTGCTGCAGATTTATTGTAGTGTGGGAAATGATTTGTAACCATTATATTCTTGAATTCCAGACGGCTATTTTGAAAATGTTATTGAATAGAGATGAAAACATTGTGACAAAAGGAGAAATATCATTTATAAGCAATTAAGTCACCTTTTTCCACAATGTCTTCTATATATAGTCTGCTGCTGCAGTTTGTATTAAAATGCGTCTGAATTAGAGAAGGGTTTCCTTTTAAACGAGATTTTCTTGCTCCATTGTTATTTCGTCTGTTCCTTTCCATCTATGGGCATACATCATAAATTATTGTAATTGAAAACATTGCTAAATGAGCAATTTCTCCATTTGCAACAATATTATCAAACGTCTACTGCTAGTGGGAAATTAACGGCACTTGAATTTAAAATATCTATAAATACATGTTTGAAACATTGTAGGAAAACGAATTTCCTTTTTTTGAGTACAAAGGTCGACTGCTGCATTTGAGTCGGAATACATCAGCATATTAGAAAAGGTTACGGAAAGGGTTTACCCGTTATACAAGATTGAATGTTATCAAACTAGATCACAAGAAATGTCTTGAACATTGGTAAATAAATCTCTAGCGAGTCTAGATTAAAACAGAGCAAACACATGGGCGAGTGTATGTGAACGGGGAGTTCGGTTATGACTGAAAATTGTTGAAAACTTAAACCAATAAATCATTTGGTAGATCATGTACAGTTTCAAGTATATTTTTCGGCATATCGAGTTTATATTACATTGCCATAAACATATCTATATACATGTTTAACAAATGAACTGGCCCAGGGGAAAAACAGAGATAAACACATTTTATGACAAAAGTATTTTATGACAAAAGTATTTTATGACAAAAGTATTTTATGACAAAAGTATTTTATGAAAAGACTCGGGAAACCTGTGCAGTCAAATCTCATATTAACCATTCCATACGATTCATCAAAGCTTCAGCTTTGATGAATCGCACAACATAAGTGAAATACATAAATATCTATTAAACCCACATATTGATAATGAATTCCGATCGATAGAAATTGTAACTTTGGTAAAAAATTCGATGTAACGTCAAATATACATAAACAGTATGAACATACATGAAAACTACATCAAAACTTAATTCGTAAACCTTTCCCCAATTCGACTTTTATTGTAAAGTGGTTCTTTTCAAGAAATTGTCGCAAAAGAAGCAATCGCTCATATTGAACCATTCCTGCTGTTCACACAACAAAGCGCTGTATATCACTTGATAGATTAAAGTTCATACTTGCACCATATTTATAATGTGGAGTAAAAACATGACCATTTAATCATGTTTTCTAACAAGAGCACCGCGTACGGCACAGACGCTCGACTGATAGAAAACAGCAAGATGTGTTTGTGAAACACTGATGCCCCCGAATGGCAACATCTAGGTCAAAGGTCAAGGTCGCAAGGTCAAATAATTTGGTACAGACAGAAAGGTCATGTCACAAGGAATACACATGTGAAATATGGTAGCCGTACCCGTTATGGTTCAAAAGTAGTGGTCAAGGTTAAAGTTTTTTTCGACAGAATGGCAACATCTTGGTCAAAGGTCAAGGTCGCAATGTCAAAAATGTTGGTACTGACAGAAAGGTCATGTCACAAGGAATACACATGTGAAATATGGTAGCCGTACCTGTTATGGTTTAAAAGTAGTGGTCAAGGTTAAAGTTTTTTTCGACAGACAGACAAAGAGACATAAAAAAGCTGAGCTGAACAAAAACGATTGACAGAAATTGACATTGCATTGTATACATAAACTACATTTACAAATGATTGCGGAAGTTTTTTAACACCTATGCAGTGGACAACTTTTTAAAACACTTGTAGCAGAAAGGGGGGAGGGGGAAGGGGGGGGGGGGAGGGGGAAGGGGGGGGGGGGAATTTATAAGAAGATTACTATGTGTTGTCTTTGGAGAGTGTTTCATATCACACAAATAAAGAAATCGAAAATAAATAAATGGTCATTGTATGGATAGCATGGAACTGTTTACGCACTTGTTAATGAAGTTACCGTTACACCCGGTGTCACAAGTTTGTATACATTCAACATACAATGGCATTTATTCAAAGACTGCTGTTCAATAAATAAGAAAATGACAAGCTCTACATATGGGAAAGAGGGGTCAAATTATCATTTATCGTAACATAACAATAATTAATCATAAAATGACATTTAAGAACCGTCAACATATTTATCAAAATCATAACAGATACAATATACATAAAACTACATTTACAAATGATTGCAGACGTATTTGACACCTAAGCTGTGGACAACACTGGTAGCAGGAAAAATGGATGAGCAATTTATAAGATGAATGCCTTATGTGTTTTCTTTGGAGAGTGTTTCATATCACACAAATAAAGAAATCGAAAATAAATAAATGGTCATTGTATGGATAGCATGGAATCGTTTACGCACTTGTTAACAATGCTGAATGAAGTTTACCGTTACACCCGGTGTCACAAGTTTGTATACATTCAACATACAATGACATTTATTTAAAGACTGCTGTTCAATAAATAAGAAAATGACAAGCTCTACATGTGGGAAAGAGGGGTCAAATTATCATTTATCGTAACATAACAATAATTAATCATAAAATGACATTTAAGAACCGTCAACATATTTATCAAAATCATAACAGATACAATATACATAAAACTACATTTACAAATGATTGCAGACGTATTTGACACCTAAGCTGTGGACAACTTTTGAAAACACTGGTAGCAGGAAAAATGGATGAGCAATTTATAAGATGAATGCCTTGTGTTTTCTTTGGAGAGTGTTTCATATCACACAAATAAAGAAATTGAAATTAAATAAATAGTCATTGTACGGATAGCATGGAACTGTTTACGCACTTGTTAACAATGCTGAATGAAGTTTACCGTTACACACGGTGTCACAAGTTTGTATACATTCAACATACAATGACATTTATTTAAAGACTGCTGTTTTAGAGATAAGAAAATGACAATGAATGTATATTGTTTTATGGCGCATCGACAGCTAAGGTCATTTAGCGCGCAATTAAATTTAATTATTCATGATCCCTGGGTAAACAAACCAGTACTAGGCTAGAAAATGTGCCTTGCCCAAGGGCACTCCACCATGACCGTAGTGCCGCGACTGGGGATCGAACCCGGGACACCCGGTTTCGAAATCCCCGACGCTAACCACTCGACCACAGCGGATTCCAAGAAAATGACAAGCTCTGCATATATAAAAGAGGGGTTAAATTATCATTTATCTTAACATAACAAGAATTTAACATAAAATTAAATTAAGAACTGTCAACACATATATTAAAATCATTAGAAATAGATACACTATACATAAGACATTTACAGACGTATTGAGACCTATGCAGTGAACAACTTTTGAAAACACTGGTAGCAGGAAAAATGGATGAGCAATTTATAAGAAAAATACTATGCGTTCTCTTTGGCGAGTTTCATATTACACGAATAAAGAAATCGAAATTAAATAATTGGTCATTGTATGGCATGGTAATGTTTACGCACTTGTTAACAATGCTGAATGAAGTTTACCGTTACACCCGGTGTCACAAGTTTGTATACATTTAACATACAATGGCATTTATTCACAGACTGCTGTTCTATAAATAAGAAAATGACAAGCTCTACATATGGGAAAGAGGTGTCAAATTATCATGTATCGTAACATAACAAGAATTAATCATAAAATGACATTTAAGAACCGTCAACATATTTATCAAAATCATAACAGATACAACATACATAAAACTACATTTACAAATGATTGCAGACGTATTTGACACCTAAGCTTTGGACAACATTTGAAAACACTGGTAGCAGGAAAAATGGATAAGCAATTTATAAAAAGAATGCCTTATGTGTTCTCTTTGGAGAGGGTTTCATATCACACAAATAAAGAAATCGAAATTAAATAAATAGTCATTGTATGGTTAGCATGGAACTGTTTACGCACTTGTTAACAATGCTGAATGAAGTTTACCGTTACACCCGGTGTCACAAGTGTGTATACATTCAACATACAATGACATTTATTTAAAGACTGCCGTTTCACAAAAAAGAAAATGACAAGCTCTGCATATATAAAAGAGGGGTTAAATTATCATTTATCTTTACATAACAAGAAATTAACATTAAATTAAGAACTGTCAACACATATATTAAAATCATTAGAAATATAATACACTATACATAAGACATTTACAATTGATTGCAGACGTATTGAGACCTATGCAGTGGACAACTTTTGAAAACACTGTGGTAGCAGGAAAAATGGATGAGCAATTTATAAGAAAAATACTATATGCGTTCTCTTTGGCGAGTTTCATATTACAGAAATGGCTTTCATCTTGATATTTTTTAACATGATATCTGCTCTCAATAGGAGACGCAGAAATTGACATTGTATACATAAACTACAGTTACAAATGATTGCGGACGTTTTTGAAACCTTTGCCTTGGACGACTTTTAAAAACACTGGGGTAGCAGGAAACATTGGATGAGCAGTAAGAAGTCAGAAGAATGCTATATGTGTTATCTTTAGCGAGCGTTTCATATCACACAAATAAAGAAATCGAAATTAAATAAATAGTCATTGTATGGTTAGCTAGAACTGTTTACGCACTTGTTAACAATGCTGAATGAAGTTTACTGTTACACCCGGTGTCACAAGTTTGTAAACATTCCACATACAATGACATTTATTTAAAGACTGCCGTTTTAAAAATAAGAAAATGACCTCTGCATATATGAAAGAGGGGTTAAATTATCATTTATCTTTACATAACAAGAATTAAACATAAAATTAAATTTAAGAACTGTCAACACAAATATCAAAAGCTTTAGAAATAGATACACTATACATAAGACATTACGTATTGACACCTATGCAGTGGACAACTTTTGAAAACACTGGTAGCAGGAAAAATGGATGAGCAATTTATAAGAAGAATACTATATGCGTTCTCTTTGACGAGTTTCATATTACAGAAATGGCTTTCATCTCAATATTTTTTAACATGATATCTGCTCTCAATAGGAGACGCAAACATTGACATTGTATACATAAACTACATTTACAAATGATGAGCATTAAGATTGTAAGAATACTACTATATTTGTTCTCTTTGGCGAGTGTTTCATATCACACAAGTAAAGAAATCGAAATTAAATAATTGGTCATTGTATGGATAGCATGGTACTGTTTACGCACTTGTTAACAATGCTGAATGAAGTTTACCGTTACACAACCGGTGTCACAAGTTTGTATACATTAAACATACAATGGCATTTATTCAAAGACTGCTGTTCAATAAATAAGAAAATGACAAGCTCTACATATGGGAAAGAGGGGTCAAATTATCATTTATCGTAACATAACAAGAATTAATCATAAAATGACATTTAAGAACAGTCAACATATTTATTAAAATCATTAGAAAGGATACAATATACATATACACTGGTAGCAGGAAAAATGGATGAAGCAATTTATAAGAAGAATGCCATATGTGTTCTCTTTGAAGAGTGTTTCATATCACACAAATAAAGTAATCGAAATTTAATAAATATTCATTGTATGGAACTGTTTACGCACTTGTTAACAATGCTGAATGAAGTTTACCGTTACACCAGGTGTCACAAGTTTGTATACATTCAGCATACACTGACATTTATTCAAAGACTGCTGTTCAATAAATAAGAAAATGACAAGCTCTACATGTGGGAAAGAGGGGTTAAATTATCATAACCTAACACGAATTAAACATAAGATGACATTTAAGAACCGTCAACATATTTATTAAAATGAATGAATGTATAATGTTTTGTGGCGCATCGACAGCTAAGGTATATTTAATAAAATCATAAGAAATAGATACAATATAAATAAGCCATAAAACTACATTTACAAATGATTGCAAACGTATTCGAAACATACATGTAAGCAGTGGACAACTTTTGAAAACACTTGTAGAAGGAAAAATGGATGAGCAATTTATAAGAAGAATGCTATATGTGTTATCTTTAGCGAGCGTTTCATATCACACAAATAAAGAAATCGAAATTAAATAAATATTCATTGTATGGTTAGCATGGAACTGTTTACGCACTTGTTAACAATGCTGAATGAAGTTTACCGTTACACCCGGTGTCACAAGTTTGTATACATTCCACATACAATGACATTTATTTAAAGACTGCTGTTTTAGAAATAAGAAAATGACCTCTGCATATATGAAAGAAGGGTTAAATTATCATTTATCTTTACATAACAAGAATTAAACATAAAATTAAATTTAAGAACTGTCAACACATATATTAAAATCTTTAGAAATAGATACACTATACATAAGACATTACGTATTGACACCTATGCAGTGGACAACTTTTGAAAACACTGGTAGAAGAAAAAATGGATGAGCTATTTATATTTATATATACATTCAACATACAATGGCATTTATTCAAAAGACTGCTGTTCAATAAATAAGAAAATGACAAGCTCTACATATGGGAAAGAGGGGTCAAATTATCATTTATCGTAACATAACAAGAATTAAACATAAAATTAAATTTAAGAACTGTCAACACATTTATTAAAATCATTAGAAATAGATACAATATACCCAAGACATAAAACTACATTTACAAATGATTGCAGACGTATTTGACAACTAAGCAGTGGACAACTTTTGAAAACACTTGTAGCACGAAAAATGGATAAGCAATTTATAAAAAGAATTTATACTTTTGTAAATTATTGATCTTCATTATATGGAGAAAATAAAGGTAAATAAATTCTTCTTATAAATTGCTCATATTTTCTCCATATAATGAAGATCAATAATTTACAAAAGTATAATACAAAAGTATAATAATAATAATAAAGACTATTTATAGAGGCTGCACAGTTGGGCATACCCAGTCTTCCCTGTGGGCCTCTGTATAAAGACAATGTAGAAAACAAAAAGAAAAGGGGAAAAAATGCATATAAATACGAATATAATACAACTGTACAATGTATGTCGCTATGTAATTACCACTCAAGCTGTCAGATTAACATGCCTTGTTTGTTTCTGTGATCATACGATAAACAAACCCATATATGCTTTGCGCGTGCAACCTGTTCAAACCGAAGGGGAATTGTGGATTATAATTTGCCAATGACTATTAGACCCCTAATAGAAAACTTCACTGTGATAAAACATGATACGATATTGAGTCGTCTGCTTAAATTCCTAACTGTAACCTAGTTATCCTTTTCTCCCAATGATATCAAGAGTTTGTTACCCGTAAGTGATTTACTGTTATTGCGGTCAATAATCACACACAATCAGTCATCTGTATAATCTGGCATGGTTATCTTTATTGCATGTCTGTAACAATTCCATGCAGTGTGAAGAAAAATAATAACTTTGTTATAGAAAATGTCGTAGTCATCATGTAAAACGTGAACTAAATTAGTATTTAAATCAAACAGACCCCATATATTACTGACCGCTCAAGGAACGTAACAAGATTCATAGAATCAAAATGTCTTAAGACAATTCGTTCAAACGAGTCCCTGCAGGTCTGAACTATAGCACGGTTGATCAAAATATGTTCTGTTAAGTTAGTGCATATGCGATATTACCACATCTCGAGCAAGTCGATTCTGTAGAAGACATATATGCAATCAACTGTGCCACGGAGAAACAAGCACGCGGCATACCAGGATTGTCTTGAAAAAGTCCAAACAGAACAATCAGAGAATGTCTTTTGTATTTGCCTATACAGTACAAATTGTTCAGAGGAAGTTCTCGTATCCATTCATTTATGTAGTAATTAGTCCCTTTTCTGTGAATATGCTTTTTCCATATGAATTTACTGGGGAAAGTTCCATAAGTAACAGTCTTGCAAAACACAATACAGATCATATTTGTGTAACAGGGGATACATCTGATATAAATCCTGTTTTAATAAACGTAATTTGAAAAGAACAAAGGCGTAGTAAAAACACATATTTTGTTGAACAGTCCCTCTCTTACCAGCACAGCTGACCCAGGAGCATAAGCTTGTTCTTTTCTATCTCCGTTTCAATTGGGAGAGCCCCAATTAGACCAAGAACAATGTATGTTCTTGATCTAATCTGTAGTCCCTGAATTTATTTAAGGCAGAGTCGATGTGACCTTTCCAGGGTCAGACGATCCCGGTCAGAAATATCCTGTAACAGTTCACAGCCAAAAAGGGCCCTGGGGAGAACTACAGCGTTAGTATATTTTTAGACTAGTCATAAGATTTAAACTATTTCTATGTAATCCCTCTTTAATCATACCGAATTTCGATCAACATGTTTAATTATCGAGGTTGAACTGCTGTATTTGTTACAAAGAATGCCTAGATGGACAAACTCGTCTTTCTCTTGAATTTCTTCGTTACCAACAAACCAGGACTGTGACCTGCGTGCAAATGCTCGCCTAAATTCGTTAAAAGTGACAATGGCGCATGATTATATTTGAATCTCCATACACAAGAATACTGATGGCACATGTTGATCATATCTTGTAAGGATTTACTAGACAACGATAACAGTGACATATCATCTGTTAAGGATGGGGCACAAAAACTAGACCCTTCTATGACTTTCATCTCGATATGTTTTAACATGATATCTGCTCTCAGATCCCATTAGATACACTAGTCTCCACTTCCTCGAATTTCAGATTTTTTTACAGATGGATAATGTTGCTGACTAATGTTATTAATCTCGTTATTTCTTCTTGTTACTAATTGTCCTGGGAATCTATCGGTTTATCATGAAGGTTACTGTTCTTCGGACGTTTGATCTTCGTTGAATTAGTGCATACAAAGTGGGTACAACACCAGGTTTGGGTAGCATGGGTGGGTGTTTAATCATCCAAGCCAAACTGAAAGTACATTCGAAGTATCTCATATTATGCAATATTATTTCTTAAAGAAAAAAATGTACATGCTTCTCTATACTTCCACATGACTCGATTGCAACGACATTTGAAACGTTAAGGGCTTCCACTAGCTTTTGAAATGAAGTTATTTTGAAACATAACGTTAATCATGTCCATGAACCAAATTATGATATTCATTTTACTTTACACTTTTCCCACAATGACAACATATCTGTGGAATACAATCTTACAACACCTGGGTAAGAATATGGACAGCATCTGAAAATGCCAATTGAATAGAGTTGAAAACATGATTATAAAAGGAAATTGCTGATGCTGAGCATTTCTCCATTTACCACAATATTTAAATAGTCATTTTTATCAGTCACGAAAACACATGACATTTTGGTGACCAACATTAGCGTACCTATCCCAGTTTACCATGCAGTTGTCCGACGTCTGATCTTGAGATGTAGTATGGATACACAAGGTGGATTTGTACGTAGGTCGACTTTCTCGATAGCTTTGGACTATTGCAGTACATGTATATCCTCTAGATGTCACTAAAAAATAAGTAAGAAAATGAATATGGCTCTATATATGTTCATCTGATTCGATGAAAACGACATTGGACATATATGAGAACCATAAGTCAAGAGTTTATTACAGAGTTATTACCCTTTATTACCTTTTCTCCTCAGTACAACTGCTCAATTACCCAATGGGTTTTAATAACACAAAATTGATAGCCATCTATTTAGCTCTATTTTCTAGTTTTAACCAAGACAATCCAAAAATGAATAAAACAAGAATAACCCGATCCATAACACCTAAATATGACAAACTATTACCATTTCCGATCAGGGCGGCTTTCGGGGTATTAATCACATTCAGTGATAGTTCTAGTTTATTATTGTAATGTACTTACCTACTAGATCTTTGTTACATCTGTAAATTGACACTTTTTCTATCGAGTAGATTCACTGACTTGTAAAACAAAGGTATTTAGTGCCATTCAAAGCCTTCCTTGCATAATTAACTATATAATATCCCACATGTAGATCTCGAGGCTTTCTGAAGCCTCTGCAGCAATCGACTTTTGGCATTGTGGTAAAAGAAAAACAAATCGCATGATATTTTCAAGCCAATAACCTATGAATTTCAGCTATCATACTCTCAACCCTATTCAATAATTATGTTTTAAATGGCAAATATTAATGTATTTGAAAGGGATTAACCCTATCCATCATGCAGACGACTTTTGAAAGTAATGCTTACCCCGAAACCATAAACATCAAGGAGGGAATACCATTTTTGGGATAGGGGCGTTTGAAACCA
The DNA here is from genome assembly GCA_031761405.1 of Serripes groenlandicus. Taxonomy (NCBI): domain Eukaryota; kingdom Metazoa; phylum Mollusca; class Bivalvia; order Cardiida; family Cardiidae; genus Serripes; species Serripes groenlandicus. The sequence continues at coordinate 6,986,256 of JASEVX010000015.1, forward strand.
TTGTGGCAAAAGTAGAAATTGCCTACGATAAGTAATTTCTCCTTTCGTTACAATGTTTTCGATTGTCGTCTGCTGCACATGCGTCTGTAAGCGGAAAATGGTTACAACCTCCCCATGGAAGCGGAACCCTTTCCGTGATACTATAATAGTTTGAATATTGAATATATTGTTGAAAATGGAGCTATTGCTGACAATGAGCAATTCCTCCTTTTCACACAATGCTTTCAAACACGATTCAAATTAAGTCTTTTCATATTTGAACGTTTTACATTCTTTTACTAGACACATTTTGAATAACATGCTAGAGATGAATGATAACGAGCCATTTTGCCTTACAAGGGGAAAAATATATACTTGAAACCTTTGTGGAAAAAGAGGAAACGGATCACCATAAACAGATCTGCAGCCGTCTGCTGCACATGCGTCAACAAGCGACTGTAATCGGGAAAGGGTTGAACCGTTTAAGTTATAGCTACTTGGTTACATACGAATGTTGAAAGTGTATTTGCAAACGGAGCAATTGCTGACAATGAGCAATTCCTCAATTCCAAACAATGCTTTGAAACATGAATCAATTTTTTTCTATAACCTAGAGATAACGAAAACATTTGTCTACAGCTATTATTTTTACCCTTGCCTCTTTTAGACACATTTGACTCACCTTAACAGATATATAATAAACAGCAAGCTTGTCTTTTTCCACAATGTTTTCATTACTATTCAAAATAGGAAATAGAAATTAAATAATTAGAGATAAGTTAATTTCAACAGTGATTGATTGGGGTTAACGCCGTTTTTAACATTTCCTCAGTAATACCTTGGTGGCCAGTTCACCTACAAATGTATTTCCTGGTTTTCTCACACCAGTAATCCACACAACAAGCTTCCCAAGCAACTGGCTAGTTTTCCACATAGACATAGCCAATTGGTGAAAGACGAATGACGCATGTCGCATTGACTTTTATCAAACGTCGGAAAGAAATTTGGCCGAAAATGTCAACATACACGAGTTATAACCGCAAGGTCATTATTTATTTTGTAATTGAGGCGCTTCTAGCGATTTTGGGACAAGATTTATAATGTATATGGAAGACTCAACGTCCGTCAACCTGTAATAATTTAGTCCTAGATGTATCTGTTGACAAATAAACTAGAAATGTAGTCTAAATAGGTTTTTGTAAATTAACCTTGTACGGTCCCGTTTCGGAGACGCATTGAACCAGTCTTCTGTAATCAATACTTTATGAGTTGTCTCTGTCTGTAAAGCTTAGAGGTATAATCCGGCGTCCGGCCGGCTGTCTGCCTGAATGTGCATTCGTCCGTCCGTCATGGATTGCATGTATTGGTCAACACGTTGTTACTGTATGGCAGATTTAGTTCAAAGTGGTCACACTTATACCGTGTGATCAGAAGAACGGCAAAGTACTAGGTACATAACTCTGGTCTGTTTATTTTAGTTATCTCAATTTTTCCTTATTTAGTTCAGCGATTGTCTCAATTAATTTCCATTCTATCCATTTCAAACTTGGTGTGTAGATAAGTTATGACCTACAGATATGCAGTGCACAATTACCATAACTTTAGCATGCTGCGTTTGGAGTGTGTATATTTTTGCCTTTCCATGTTCTCACTTATTTTTGATTTTCGCATGCAACACATGCGTTCTGTGAAATGCTCTTATTCATTAATGAGTGCTTCCCCAAGCTGTGTACTTTGTCCGGAGCGACTGACTGTCAGTCTTTGTGTTCATCCATCCGTCCGTCTGTCCATTACGGTTTGCATTAATGGGTCAAAAATTTGTTTCTGTTTCGCGGATCTATTTCAAAGTCATCAAACGTATGTATACATTGGGATTAGGAGATCGATACAATATTTTGAACACAAATCTGATCTGGTTTTTTTTGGCGTAAACGCATTTTTTCATTTCTTCGGTAATTATCATTATTGTCTCAATAGATGTCCATCCAATGTATCAATTTAAGATTTGGTGTATAGGGAACTGAGAGAGCTTTTATTAAGAACTATGTGACCAGACGTTGAGTCTTCAATTAACGCAAACTCAATACTCGCCGAGATATGTGCGATAACAATCACAAAGTTATCTGCTGAATATTAATTTCACTTTGAATTTACATTTAAAAAGAGACATTTTAAGCTAACTTTCTATTGTACTTCATTCAACCGGTGTAACTGACAAACAGAAAATTAACTTTGTCCCCGTAGAAATGCATGCATGTAACATTTAAAGGATCATTTCGCAAATGAATCGCACAATATCTTCAAGCAAGACCGTAGGAATTTCAGTTATTTCACAGCGCTTCCTGGGTAATTTACCAGAATTACTACTGTTATCCATGTTATGATGTCACTCTGGTCAATGTTATTGACCAAATTAAATAGTATTTCGCTTTTATCTGGGCATAATTAATGCTTATTCATGATGACTGCAGGGGTAACTAACAGTACTAGGCTAGGAAAACAGATTAATTTTGAGTGGCATTCAAAGCCTTCCTTGCATAATCAACCCGGCATGACCCATATCCAAACTTGGCCTAGATATCAAGCTGCTGAAGCAAAAAATGCGGCATCCAAAGTGTTAACAAGATTTTCTTTCAATTTGACATAGTGATCTACTTTTTGACCCGACGTGACCCATGTTTGAACTTGACCTACATATCATCACGACAAACATTCTGATAAAGTTTCAACATGCTCAAGTTGAAAATGTGGCCTCCAGAGTGTTAACAAGATTTCCCTTCAATTCGACCTAGTGACCTAGTTTTTGACCTCATATGGCCCAGTTTCAAACTTGTCCAAGATTTTATGGAGATGAACGTTCTGATAAACTTTCAGGAAGATGTGTTAACAAGATCAAATGTTGACGACGCACGACGCACGACGGGCGGACGCCGGACAAAATGTGATCACAATAGCTCACCTTGCACTTCGTGCATAGGTGAGCTAAAAACAGATCAGATTTGTGTTCAAAATATTGTATCGATCTCTTAATCCCAATGTATACGTGTGACGACTTTGAAATGGATCCGCGAAACAGAAACAAAGTTTTGACCCATTAATGCAAACCGTAACGGACAGACGGACGGTTGGATGAACACAAAGACGGACAGACAGTCAGTCGCTCCGGACAAAGAACACAGCTCGGGGAAGCACCCACTAACGAACAATGGCATTTCACGGAACGCATGTATTGCATGTGAAAGTCATATAATAAGTGAGAACATGGAAAGACAAAAATGTACACACTCCAAACGCAGCATGCTAAAGTAATGGTCATGGTGCACTGCAAATCTGTAGGTCATAAGTTACCTACAAACCAAGTTTGAAATGGATACAATTGAAATTAGTTAAGACAATCACTGAACTAAATAAGGAAAAATGGGGATAACTAAAATAAACAGACCAGAGTTATGTACCTAGTGCTTGCCGTTCTCCTGAGCACACTGTATAAGTGTGACCACTTTGAAATAAATATGCCATACAGTTACAACGTGTTGACCAATACATGCAATATATGACGGACGGACGGATGCACATTCAGGCAGACAGCCGGCCGGACGCCAGATTATACCTCCAAGCTTTACAGACAGAGACAACTCATAAAGTATTGATTACAGAAGACTGGTTCGATGCGTCTCCGAAACGGGACTGTACAAGGTTAATTTACAAAAACCTATTTAGACAACATTTCTAGTTTATTTGTCAACAGATACATCTAGGACTATATTACACGTTGACCAGACATCGAGTCTTCAATTAACGCAAATGCAATACTCGCCGAGTTATGTTCGATAACAATCACAAAGTTATCTGCTGATTATTCATTTCACTTTGAATTTACATTTTAAGCTAACTTTCTATTGTACTTCATTCAAACCGGTGTAACTGACAAACAGAAAATTAACTATATGTCACCGTAGAAATGCATTCATGTAACATGTAAAGGATCACTTCGCAAATGAATCGCACACTACAAATGTATCTTCAAGCCAAGACCATAGGAATTTCAGTTATTTCACAGCGCTTCCTGGGTAATTTACCAGAATTACTACTATTACTACTCCTTATGATCCATGTTATGATAACACCAAATTTAAACAGTATTTCGCTTATATCTGGGCATAATTAATGCTTATTCATGATAAATGCAGGGGCAATTAACATAACTAGGCTAGGAAAACAGATTAATATGTAGTGCCATTCAAAGCCTTCCTTGCATAATTAACTATATAATATCCCACATGTAGATCTCGAGGCTTTCTGAAGCCTCTGCAGCAATCGACTTTTGGCATTGTGGTAAAAGAAAAAATCGCATAATATTTTCAAGCCAATAACCTATGAATTTCAGCTATCATACTCTCAACCCTATTCAATAATTATGTTTTAAATGGCAAATATTAATGTATTTGAAAGGGATTAACCCTATCCATCATGCAGACGACTTTTGAAAGTAATGCTTACCCTAAAACCATAAACATCAAAGAGGGAATACCATTTTTGGGATAGGGGCGTTTCGCCACTATCTCATTGCTAATCTGCTTTCGAAAAGTCGGATGACGGCAGCTACCAGTCCACAATTGATTTCCTATGCTAAAATCGAGTTTTGATTGGTTATAATCTGCCTTTTCAACGTTTTCATTGGTTTGACCGAATCTCGAAAAACCCTCCGCTTGCATTAATTAATGAGACAAAATAGTTCCAACGCGCGAAACACACTCTGAACTATGATTGACACCAATGTCAGTGGTGTTAGGTAACGTCGACCGCGCTGTGACCCAGTCGACTTATATAGAGAAATGTGCAAATCACTGTAAATAAAATTATTGAAAGGAGTTGAAACTATTGTGGCAAAAGTAGAAATTGCCTACGATAAGTAATTTCTCATTTCGTTACAATGTTTTCGCTTGTCGTTTGCTGCACATGTGTCTGTAAGCGGAAAATGGTTACAACCTCCCCATGGAAGCAGACCCCTTTCCGTGATACTATAATAGTTTGAATATTGAATATATTGTTGAAAATGGAGCTATTGCTGACAATGAGCAATTCCTCCTTTTGACACAATGCTTTCAAACACGATTCAAATTAATTATTTTCATATTTGAACGTTTTACATTCTTTTACTAGACACATTTTGAATAACATGCTAGAGATGAATGAATACGAGCCATTTTGCCTTACATCAAGGGGAAAAATATATAGTTTGTGGAAAAAGAGGAAATGGGTCACCATAAACAATTCAGCAGCTGTCTGCTGCACATGCGTCAACAAGCGACTGTAAGCGGGAAATGGTTGAACCGTTTAAGTTATAGCTACTTGGTTACATACGAATGTTGAAAGTGTATTTGCAAACGGAGCAATTGCTGACAATGAGCAATTCCTCCATTCCAAACAATGCTTTGAAACATGAATCAATTTTTTTCTATAACCTAGAGATAACGAAAACATTTGTCTACAGTTATTATTTTTACCCTTGCCTCTTTAAGACACATTTGACTCACCTTAACATATAAATAATAAACAGCAAGCTTGTCTTTTTCCACAATGTTTCCATCACTATTCAAAATAGGAAATAGAAATTAAATAATTAGAGATAAGTTAATTTCAACAGTGATTGATTGGGGTTAAGCCGTTTTTAACATTTCCTCAGTCATACCTTGGCGGCCAGTTCACCTACAAAAGTATTTCCTGGTTTTCTCACACCAATAATCAACACAACAAGCTTCACAAGCAACTGGCTGCTTTTCCACATAGCCCATTGGTGAAAAACGAATGACGCATGTCGCATTGACTTTTGTCAAACGTCGGAAAGAAATTTGGCCGAAAATGTCAACATACACAAGTTATAACCGCAAGGTCATTATTTATTTTGTAATTGAGGCACTTCTAGCGATTTTCGGGACACAATTTATAATGTATATGGAAGACTCAACGTCCGTCAACCTGTAATAATTTAGTCCTAGATGTATCTGTTGACAAATAAACTAGAAATGTAGTCTAAATAGGTTTTTGTAAATTAACCTTGTACGGTCCCGTTTCGGAGACGCATTGAACCAGTCTTCCGTAATCAATACTTTATGAGTTGTCTCTGTCTGTAAAGCTTGGGAGGTATAATCCGGCGTCCGGCCGGCTGTCTGCCTGAATGTGCATTCGTCCGTCAATCATGGATTGTATGTATTGGTCAACACGTTGTTACTGTATGGCAGATTTAGTTCAAAGTGGTCACACTTATACCGTGTGATCAGAAGAACGGCAAAGTACTAGGTACATAACTCTGGTCTGTTTATTTTAGTTATCTCAATTTTCCTTATTTAGTTCAGTGATTGTCTCAATTAATTTCCCTTCTATCCATTTCAAACTTGGTGTGTAGATAAGTTATGACCTACAGATATGCAGTGCACAATTACCATAACTTTAGCATGCTGCGTTTGGAGTGTGTATATTTTTGCCTTTCCATGTTCTCACTTATTTTTGATTTTCGCATGCAACACATGCGTTTTGTGAAATGCTCTTATTCGTTAATGAGTGCTTCCCCAAGCTGTGTACTTTGTCCGGAGCGACTGACTGTCTGTCAGTCTTTGTGTTCATCCATCCGTCCGTCTGTCCGTTACGGTTTGCATTAACGGGTCAAAACTTTGTTTCTGTTTCGCGGATCCATTTCAAAGTCGTCAAAGGTATGTATGCATTGGGATTAGGAGATCGATACAATATTTTGAACACAAATCTGATCTGGTTTTTTAGGTGTAAACACATTTTTTCATTTCTTCGGTTATTGTCTCAATAGATGTCCAATGTATCAATTTAAGATTTGGTGTATAGGGAACTGAGAGCTACAGATTTGCAGTGCAAAAAGAAACATAACTGTAGTATGCTTTCGATTGTCTTTCGTTTATCAGCATGATTACAATATACATTGTGGATCTTTAGTGATTTCTGAACTGGAAATATTTTAATCGCTGCTCAGTTTTTTGTCAATCTTTTGTCCTTTCCGATTTATGTTGTGTATACAAGAAAAGGGTCAAACTTTGGATACATAAGGTATATGTTATTGGCAGGCAGTATGTGTTGCTTCACACAATTTTGGTTTGGTTTGTTTTAAAGGTCATTGTTTATTGTTTCAACAAGGTTTGTCCATATTATCTATGCCATATATTTTCAACTTACATATGCCCCTATACCATTAGCGCTTTCAGCGCTTTGATTAAGAAATGTAGTGACCAGGCATACAGGTCAGACCCTGTTGTTTGATATTTCTCGCTGCTTACTCGCCGAGATATGTGCGTTAACAATCACAAAGTTATCTGCTGAATATTAATTTCACTTTGATTTTACATTTAAAAAGAGACATTTTAAGCTAACTTTCTATTGTACTTCATTCAACCGGTGTAACTGACAAACAGAAAATTAACTTTGTCACAGTAGAAATGCACGCATGTAACATCTAAAGGATCATTTCGCAAATGAATCGCACAATATCTTCAAGCAAGACCGTAGGAATTTCAGTTATTTCACAGCGCTTCCTGGGTAATTTACCAGAATTACTACTGTTATCCATGTTAGGATGTCACTCTGGTCAATGTTATGTTAAACACCAAATTAAATAGTATTTCGCTTTTATCTGGGCATAATTAATGCTTATTCATGATGACTGCAGGGGTAACTAACAGTACTAGGCTAGGAAAACAAATTAATATTGAGTGGCATTCAAAGCCTTCCTTGCATAATTAACTATATCCCACATGTAGATCTCGAGACTTTCTGAAATAGCAATCTACTTTTGACATTGTGGCAAAAGGAAAATTGCACAATATCTTCCAGCTAATACCCTATGAATGTTAAGCTATCATATTCTAAACCCTATTCAATAGTATTCAATAGTAATGTATTTGAAAGGGCAAATAGTAATGTATTTGAAAGGGATTAACCCTATCCATCATGCAGACGACTTTTGAAATTAATGCTTACCCCAAAACCATAAACACCAAGGAGGGAATGCCATTGTTAAGGCCTGTAGTGACCAGGCATAAATATCAGACCCATTTGTTTGGTGTTTCTCGCTGCTTACTCGCCGAGGTATGTGCGATAACAATCACAAAGTTATCTGCTGATTATTCATTTCACTTTGAATTTACATTTATAAAGAGACATTTAAAGCTAACTTTCTATTGTACTTCATTCAAAGCAGTGTAACTGACAAATAGAAAATTAACTTTACATCACCGTAGAAATGCATGCATGTAACATTTAAAGGATCACTTCGCAAATGAATCTCACAATATCTTCAAGCAGGACCGTAGGAATTTCAGTTATTTCACAGCGCTTCCTGGGTAATCTACCAGAAGTACTACTGTTACTACTCCTTATGATCCAGATTATGATGTCACTCTGGTCAATGTTATGTTTAACAGCAAATTTAAACAGTATTTCGCTTGTATGTGGGCATGATTAATGCTTATTCATGATAACTGCAGGGGTAACTAACAGTTCTAGGCTAGGAAAACAGATTAATTTTGAGTGGCATTCAAAGCCTTCCTTGCATAATTAACTATATCCCACATGTATATCTCGAGGCTTTCTGAAACCGCTGCAGCAATCGACTGTCGACATTGTAGCAAAAGGAAAACACTGATGGTATAGGGGCATATGCAAGTTGTAACCGAAGAAATGAAAAACTGAGTTTATACCTAAAAAACAGATCAGATTTGTGTTTAAAATATTGTATCGATCTCCTAATCCCAATGTATATGTGTGACGACTTTGAAATGGATCCACGAAACAGAAACAAAGTTTTGACCCATTAATGCAAACCGTAATGGACAGACGGACGGTTGGATGAACACAAAGCTGGACAGACAGTCAGTCGCTCAGGACAAAGTACCCAGCTCGGGGAAGCACCCACTAACGAACAAGGGCATTTTACGGAACGCATGTATTGCATGCGAAAGTCATATAATAAGTGAGAACATGGAAAGATAAAAATATACACACTCCAAACGCAGCATGCTAAAGTAATGGTCATGGTGCACGGCAAATATGTAGGTCATACGTTGAAATGGATATAATGGAAATTAATTAAGACAATCGCTGAACTAAATAAGGAAAAAATGGAGATAACTAAAATAAACAGACCAGAGTTATGTACCTAGTACTTGCCGTTCTCCTGATCACACTGTATAACTGTGACCACTTTGAAATAAATCTGCCATACAGTTACAACGTGTTGACCAATACTGCAATATATGACGGACGGACGAATGCACATTCAGGCAGACAGCCGGCTGGACGCCGGATTATACCTCCAAGCTTTACAGACAGAGACAACTCATAAAGTATTGATTACAGAAGACTTGTTTGATGCGTCTCCGAAACGAGACCGTACAAGGTTAATTTACAAAAACCTATTTAGACAACATTTCTAGTTTATTTGTCAACAGATACATATAGGACTATATTACACGTTGACGGACGTTGAGTCTTCAATTAACGCAAATGCAATACTCGCCGAGCTATGTGCGATAACAATCACAAAGTTATCTGCTGATTATTCATTTCACTTTGAATTTACATTAATAAAGAGACATTTTAAGCTAACTTTCTATTGTACTTCATTCAAACCGGTGTAACTGACAAACAGAAAAAATAACTTTATGTCACCGTAGAAATGCATGCATGTAACATTTAAAGGATCACTTTGCAAATGAATCGCACAATATCTTCGAGTGAAGGCCATAGGAATTTCAGTTATTTCGCAGCGCTTCCTGGGTAATTTACCAGAATTACTACTGCTACTACTCCTTTTACATTGTTATGATGTCAATCTGGTCAATTTTATGTTTAACACCAATTTAAACAGTATTTCGCTTTTATCTGGGCATAATTAATGCTTTCTCATGATAACTGCAGGGGTAGCTAACAGTACTATGCTAGGTAAACAAGACTTATAGTAAGTGGCATTCAAAACCTTACGTCAGGCATTACACAGTGGTTCAAAGCTATTGATTTTAACATGACTGCTACAAGCATCTTACATAGACTGTCCATATTACTCACTAACAGAATGGAATCGGAAAAAAGGTTGCAACAATATCTCAGTTTATCAAACTGCAGATAAAGAACTTGAAAGTGTAATTGACTTTTACAATCAAGAAATAAAAACATTAAATATCAAACCAACACCTAGACTCTCTCAGGACATCATTCGATCAAGTAAACCAAAGAAGGCAAAAAATGTAAAATATACAAAAAATTACTCATTATATCTGGACGGGGTACATCCAAACAACCAACTATCCAAGTTATGGTTACACAAACTACTAAAACTTAAATACCAAATTGAAACAGCATGAACCTAGAAATTGTTTATACTTTGCATTGTAGGGAAGCCCTGCAATAAAAGGAATAAACAAAACAAAAATAAACTAAATAATTAAACAATATTTAAACAACCATTAATTAAACAAAATATAACAAATTATTTATATCAAATCTCATTTGATCTTCAATTCTAATAGCAAAAAATGTCTTCACTATAGGGATGCCCTGTGGTGACGAGACTGAGAAAATATTATATTCAGTATATAGGGCAATTTCTTTAATATTTGGTCAAGTATTTAATTAATTAAAAATTTTTTTAAACAATTATCATCATAATTCTGCAATATAGGGATGCCCTGTTTTGCTTGGGATTATGTATACATCATCTACATGTGCATAACCAAAAGATAGTAATAGTGGAGCAAATATAGGAGAAATTAATAAATAAATCAAAAATGTGCAAAAAAGATAAAAAGGTGAATTTATTCATGGTATGAAAAATGGTAGTTAACAATAAGTTAATAAATATCCAACTGGCAGCGTGTCGCTCCTTTATTCGGGCAAATGGCGTCCTTGGGACATACTAGTAAAGACCACAATTGTTTTAGTCAAAGGTTACAGCTTTGAAGAATACAGAAAAAGGGAAGCCCTATCTGTAATATAAGTGTAATGAACTAAATATACAACTTGTGGAAAAATCTTTATTGACTATAAAAGTGTATGGAGTTAGTGATATTGACACTCAATATACAAAATAGATATTAGTGATATTGACACTCAATATACATAATATATATAAATAGCTTCACTGTGTTATAAAGTATATAAGTGGACATTGACAAGGAAAAGGGTCTAATTCGATATACAACAACATTTAGGTTAACAAAATACAGTTCAGGGAAGCCCTGTCTGTTATAAAGTGAAAACAGTTTCAATAATTGATTTACAATCTCAAAACCGTAAACCAATATATTATGGCAAATAATATGATGAGTTCAACACCTATTGTCCGAAATAAAACTGCAAAAAGAGCCCGAGTAGGAAGTAATACTTGTCCGAAATGTGACATCATCATAACTACTGACAGCCAGTGTCTTACCTGTTGTGTTTGCGAGCTAAATTTTTGCAACGGTTGCACGAACATTTCCCCAATACTGGCGAAAGCCCTTAAAGAAGACACAACTCAAAACTTTAAATGGACGTGCAATGTTTGCAAACAGAACTTCCCAAGTATGACAGGATTATCATCTCAACTTAGATCAATAGAAGAAAAAACTGACTACAGACTAAACATACTGGAACAAAAAGTCACGGATTTAGATACTGGTCTAAACAAAAGAGTATACGAGCAAATTTCAAACGTAAAACCATCTTTAATAGAAGAGATAAAAACCGAAATCAAGGCTAGCTTACAAGACGAAGTGCGAAAAGAAATAAGAGAAATTGAGGACCAAAAAACACGTGTGATGAACCTGATCATATTTAATTTACCGGAAAGTAGTCATCAGTCTGGGCCTTCAAGAAAAATTCATGACATTAAAAAAATTAAAGAACTCTGCACCCGAATAGATGTTGATATAAAGGACGCTTTTCGTATTGGTAATCCAGACCCAAAAAAAACAAGACCCTTGAAGATAATACTTAACAATAAACAGCACAGGAAAAACATTCTAGACAATGTGCACAAAATTAAATATTTACCTGAACAACTTGGACTAAAAAATTGCATATGTGTGAAAGATCTTACAATCAGACAAAGAGAAACCAATAAAATGAGAAGAGAAGCTAAACCAAAAAGATTAAGTACTAAAACAACCGTACGACCAAATGAGAATCATGGCTATCTAGATGTAACTATACATGACAGGGAGAATAACTCAATCCCGGAATTAGAAAAATCTCAGGAGATGTCACAGTTACTGTTGAAACCAGTTACACAACTACCATTTTTGCCAAACGACTATTCAAGCCAAGCACCTCTTTCTTCCCCTTTCTCTGATCTCGAAGAGACAATTATTGGAGGCACAAATATGCAAGAGGATATGACAATAGCGTCACCAAACAATGTTAATGTCGACTAGGACAACAGTTTTATTTTTAACCATGTAAATAAAGCAAATCTCAGTGTATTATACACAAATGCAGACAGCCTGTTAAATAAACTAGATGAGCTATACGTACTGATACACAAAGGCAACTACGACATAATTGCCATAACTGAAGTGTTTCCTAAATACAAACTGGACATTGATTATGCATCTGCTGAGTGGAGCTTACAAGGTTATAACATGTTCTACCATGACCATGTAACCTATTCAAACAGAGGATGCATAATCTATGCGAAGAATACCTTAAAAGCTTATTTAATAAAAAACAAAAAACTGAACCTCATAGAATATTGTCAAATTTGTGTGGAATGCAGTGAAGGAAACCTACTAGTTACGTGTATTTACAGAAGCCCAAGCGTTACAGACCATAACTGCATACAAGAATTAGAGTATTTATTCTCTACCAAAAATCCAGACAACATAAAATTCCAAAACCATGTTTTCTTAGGGGATTTTAATTTTAAAGATATAAACTGGGAAATACAAACATCGAATATGGGAATAGAACACCTAACATCAAAATTTATGGAGACAGTATGTGATGCATACTTGTTCCAACATATAAAAGAGGCGACTAGAACCAGAGGAACCGATAAGCCCAGTATTTTAGATCTAATTTTCAGTAACGAGGAGAGTCTGATAAACGATGTAAAACATGGAGCCCCACTAGGAAACAGCGACCATAACACAATTGAATTCGAAATTATTATAAGCACCAAATCAGAAAACACTTACCACAAGAAATTCAACTATTTTAAAGGCGATTATGCTTCAGCCAATATCAGCATAAACAGCACTCACTGGGAATCCGAATTAACCAGAGCTGATGTCGAATTGTCATGGGAAAGATTTACCGATATATTATCAAAAGTAACAGAAGAATACATACCGGTGTGTAAATCTGGACCTACACATTTCAACACTCCTTGGATGAATCGTGAGACCGCGAATGCAGTAAAAACAAAGAGGAGATTATGGAAAAAGTATAAGTACTGCAGAAGTCCTGAAAATCAACACAAATATAATCAAGCAAAATTTAGTGCAAGTAAGTCAGTCAGACAAGCTAAAATACAGTATGAAAGAGGGATTGCCTTAAAATCCAAAACAGATTCAAAAGCGTTTTGGAGATTTATACAATCCAAAGCAAAGAAAAAAGAAGAAATCCAATGTCTAAAAGATGAAGATAACGTACTCCATAGCAACAACGAAGAAAAAGCCAACATATTGAACAACTACTTTCACAGTGTTTTTACAATTGAAAGTAAAACAGATAAACTACCTAGTTTCCATCCTAGATGTAATACAAAAATTAGCAATGTAACTATTAATGAAGAAATAATTATGAAACATTTAAAATAAATGAAAGAATCAAAATCTCCCGGATCCGACGGAATACATCCCAAATTAATAATGGAAACACAAGGAAGCCTTGTGAAACCACTAACAATAATATTTAAGAAATCCTTCGAAGAAATGAAACTCCCAGAAATATGGAAATCAGCGAACATAACACCTTTACATAAAAAGGGAGACAAACAGGACCCTTCAAACTATAGACCAATCAGTCTAACCTCTGTAGTATGCAAACTAATGGAGAAAATCATTAGGGACGAACTAATGGAGTATATGGAGAGAAATAACCTTTTCAACAATAATCAACATGGGTTCAGAAAAGGAAGGTAATGTATAACCCAACTCATAGAAGTTGTAGATAAATGGAGTACGGAGTTAGACCGGGGAAACAGTATAGACACAATTTATCTGGATTTCAGAAAGGCCTTTGATACTGTACCCCATAGGCGCCTTTTGCTCAAACTGGAGGGATACGGTGTCAGTGACTGTTTACTAGGTTGGATAAAAGATTTTTTAAAAAACAGAAAACAGAGAGTAATCTTAAATGGTAGTAGGTCAGAGTGGACCACAGTCACAAGTGGAATCCCACAAGGGAGCGTACTTGGTCCTATACTTTTTATAATCTATATTAATGATCTTCCAGACATGATCCAAAATATGATCAAACTATTTGCTGACGATACAAAAATTTATGCGGTAGTCAATAATGAAACAGACATAATAAGCTTACAAAAAGACCTAGATAATCTATTAGAATGGTCAAGCAACTGGCTACTTAGTTTCAATAAAACAAAATGCAAACACTTCCATTTAGGACCTGAAACAAAAAAAAGATATACGCTCGATACAAACACATTAGATACAGTAAAAGAAGAAAAAGACCTAGGGATAACAATTGACAAAAACTTGAAATTCAATGAACACATCAACCTGCAAGTCAGGAAAGGAAACCAAAAATTAGGCCTTATTAGAAGGTGCTTCGAACATTTAGATACAGAATCTTTTACAACAATTTATAAAAGTATAGTTAGACCGCATTTAGAATATGGAAGTACAGTCTGGTCTGTTATTAATAAAAAAGAGGCAATATTAATTGAAAATGTGCAAAGAAGAGCAACAAAAATTATTAAATCAATAAAAGATCTCCCTTACAAACAAAGATTACTCAAGTTAGGATTACCGACTCTGCAATATAGAAGACTAAGATCAGATACTATCGAAACTTACAAAATTTTAAATGGGATAGATAAAGTAGAATCCATATTCACTCTAAACGTTTCGAATACAAGAGGACATAAACAAAAAATCTTCAAGAGACATAATAGGACAAACATAAGAAAATATAGTTTCTCTCAAAGAGTTATAAATACGTGGAATAATCTACCTGAAGAGTTAATTGCTGCAAAAAGTGTAAATAGTTTTAAAAGCTTGCTCAACAAGCATTGGAAGAAAAATATAATCAAGTTTGTGCCCAACTTCTATGGACCGGGGGCGGAGACGAAACAACCGATCAAGAAGGATCAAAGAGGCCAATAGGCCTAGATAGATCTCGGAAAAAGGTAAAAGGTAAAAGGTAAAAAGCATGTACAGGTCTGAAGTATAAACAAGATTACTATGCGACCATGAGCAATTTGTCCTTTTGCCTTTGGGTAAAAGTCTTGTTTGTTTGAGTAGAAACTACTTCTGAAATCATTAGGAACAACGGCTCTTTTTGACACAATGTTTTCAACTCGATTGACTATTGAATAGTTCATTCATAGATATGTTTGTAAGTGGGAAAGTATTAGAGGACAGTTATAAAATTATTTCAGAAGTGTGTCAAACCGACATTGAAACCCAACAGAACAAGCAACACAATTTCCCAAAACATGAGTATGCTCCATTAGCCAAAATGTTTTCAACTCTATATTGAATTATATTACATGAAGGTTATTACAGCACTGGATAAGGGTGTGGACGTGATGTGGACATTAAAAACATCCTAAACCCAAACAATTCAAACACAACTCTGGAAAACATAATCAACTAGAACTGTGAGTGAACTCACAAAGGATACCCCCTGTGTCACGCGACATATGGATGTACAGACGGACGGACGGACGGACATATATACTTCCGACCGGGATAATCTTACTTCATGCACATCCTCAGGTTGTGTACTGCAACTGTGTAAAGTTTCATCAGAATCGGTCCAGCCGTTAAGGAGGAGTTGCGCTTACAAAACATATGGACAGACAGACAGACGGACAGACAGGGATAATCTTACTTCATGCACATCCTCATGTTGTGCACTGCAACTGTGTAAAGTTTCATCAGAATCGGTCCAGCCGTTAAGGAGGAGTTACGCTTACAAGACATATGGACAGACGGACAGACGGACAGACGGACAGACAGACAGACACAGACGGACGCACGATTCAATTCTTCCACATGCATATGCTTTCATTTCTTGAGATTCCTTATGTTTGTCTCGATGCTTTTTTAAAGTCATCGGCTGCAGATTCTAAAAACACCTTTCTGTAATACAGATGAATACTTTCACTTGTATGACTAGTGAAATATGGTGCGAGACAAGGTGAAATTGCCCAAATCATGTTTTGCCACACAAGATTTCTCCTATTATCTAACCGAACCATATGGTTTGGGTTAGAGGGTCAAACAAGGGTTATAGAACATCTGAATGTTGCTTTCACACTGGATATCTACAGTTATTGAAGGAGATAATGCTACATGATGTTCAATTAAACACTCAACAGTACTGATGCATTGATCTTCTTCAACACTTTCTCTCTATAATGATTTGTACATCCACTGAATCAAAATTGCTTAACACTTTCCCTCAAACAGACGCATTTTGACCCTATGCAGTAGACAATTTTGAAAACATATAAACAAAAATATCTTCTATTGGAAGTATTTAATAAAGTTGAAAAAATTGTGGCCTTTTGGCTACACTGTTTTCAAAAGTCGTCTGCTGCAGATGTGTCTACAAGTGGGAAAGGGTACAGCAAATGTAATTACATTCAAGCAACAACTTACATACTGACCCTTTCACCGAAATAAATTGTTTATGATGCCTTTGTACTCGAGGAACTTTGAAATCAGACAGTACATCATTGCATCAAACTCTTAACCTTTTCTTACATACAGGTGCTTCCCGACGACATTAGATGACAACCTTTAACATTATGGCAAAGGAAGACATTGCTCATTGAATATGTTTTCAACTTTTTCAATAATTTTTTAACTCTTTTCTATAAATTGCAAACTATACTATAGATATGTAGACGACCTTGAAAACATTGAACAAATCTGTAGTGCTTGCCTTTGAAAATACCTGGACAAGTATGTAGAAAATCGGAGTGAAAGTTAAATAATCTGAACATTTCTTTTTGGCACATTATTTTCAAATGTACTCTCCTACAGATGTTTCAAATGTCCTCTACTAGTACTACATTCTGAAAATGTATAAATCATGACAACAAAACGAAAGAATTTGAATATACAGAGGGGAAAACTGTGCCACATTAAGAACTTTTCATGCTTTCCTATTTTGAAACATATCTCCTTAGAAAATATAACAATAGTGCCAAGGAGCGCAAGCCATTGCTCGTCTGTTGAAAAGTGGGCATTTCTGAATAATCATTAATATATTTCACAGAATTTATTATGAGCAATGTCTTCGTTTGCTACAATGTCTTCAGAGAGATAACTTACCTGTCACATCAAGTTTAGGAACTATATTAATTCCTTGCCAATCAAACTTATTTAATCCTGTTTAACTTTAAAGCACGAGTGTCTTTGTACGCTGAACATGTAAAGCCTAGTGAGTGAACTGAACGCTAACATTCCCGCGAAATTCGTCTTGAGCCAATCAGAAAATTGTTGTTTATGCAAATTAAGATGTTTCTTGGTTACCATGCACGTGAAATGTGTTAATCCTTTTCATCATTTAGACAGCGTTTACGCCTCTGCAGCAGACAATTTTAAAACAGGATAAATTGCTCATGTTTATTAATTTTTAATATATGGGAAATACCTCTAAATATTGCAGTCTTTAGTCTTAGAGATGCATCAGTATTTTCTTTTGGCCAAACTGTTTTCAGCACATT
Source organism: Serripes groenlandicus (assembly GCA_031761405.1). Taxonomy (NCBI): domain Eukaryota; kingdom Metazoa; phylum Mollusca; class Bivalvia; order Cardiida; family Cardiidae; genus Serripes; species Serripes groenlandicus. Next base: position 7,004,158 of record JASEVX010000015.1, read on the forward strand.
TCAATACTTTTCTAAGTCGTCCGCATCAGATGTGTTGTATGTGAGAAAGGGTTAGCCTCTAAATATGGGAGGATTAGGTCTATCCGTGGTTAATTTTCCAATATTCAACTCAACTCAATTTGAGTTGTTGTAATACGTGATATGTGATCGCTCACCAATTAAAATCTCCAGTATTTAAATTTAAATTTAAATAAAACCGGGGGGGGGGGGGTAGGGTTCAGCAGTCAGAGAAATGATCTATATACACGACACAACTGTTCATGTTTAAGTTGAACACCTAGTTCTCGTAATTTGTAGATTGATTGATTGATTGATTGGGGTTTAACGCCGTTTTTAAAAATTTCTCAGTCATATCACGGCCAGTTCACCTACTCATGTGTTTCCTGGTTTTCTCACACCAGTACTCCACACAACGATCTTCCCAAGCAACTGGCTTCTTTTCCACATAGACTTAGCCCATTGGTGGAAGACAAAGGACGCATGTCGTAATGACTTTTGTCAAACGTCGGAAAGAAAGTTGGCCGAGCCGGGATTCGAACTCACAACCCCTGGATTGACAGCCCGCGTCGTTACCGACTGAGCTACCGGGACTCGACTCGTAATTTGTAGAAGAAACCGTCATGCCACACCCGGTCAAATGCTTGACGCGCATTTAAAAGGCAAAAAAAACCGGTTTAATATTGGCTTTTTTAAAGTGCTGTATACTCTCTTTCAAAACGAAAGAAGTCATTCACCTACGCATGTTTGATTGAAAATCGCCCTGTAATGAATATAACGGTTTATCAATTTACACGTGCAGTCCCCTGAATAAAACACGTTTCATATAATTTCAACAAAGACGAAGAAAGGGTAATGGCTGGATAATTATTCGAATTACTGTCTCCACTTGTATATACGGTCAAAATTATACCCGGTTTAAGAAATGTAGGAACATAAGCATAACAATGGACCAAATCAAATAAAAATAGTGTGTTATGTTTTAACATTAGCCGATCATGTAAAAGATACCTTTTTTTAAAAAACATTGCTGCAAAATAAGTCCGTTGCAGATACATCGGTAACTGGAAAATGTTCACCTCTGATCACAATGTTCTCAAAAGAGTGTAGGACTTAAACTTCCATACTACCTCTTTTCCAACAGAGAAAAGCAGCGAGTTTAACCTCTTTTCCAACAGAGAAAAGCAGGGAATTTAACCCCTTTTCCAACAGAGAAAGGCAGGGCGTGGCGTTTAACCCCTTTTCCAACAGAGAAAAGCTCCCTAGGTAGTTTAACCCCGTTTTCAAACGAAATAAAAAACACACCATATATAACCTAATAAATTTAGAACAGTTAAATCAAACAGAGATAAAGAGATATAACCTAAATTTCAATACCATATAAACACATGTCTGAAATGTCGACTTAACATAGCCAGATTTAAACTGCGTGCATGCTTTGATTGTGAGTACTGATAAATATACAATCGAAACAATGTGAATTCCGTGACTTTACAGAGGCGGCGATACTAATTCATATATTTGGGCTCAGACACAGATGACTTTTGACGCATCTTAAACGGTGGAGGGGGTTACGGAATTGCATCATGTGTTGCCGGGGGAAAGAAGTCTTGATAAGTCCGCCGTATCGGTGTAATCTGACCATCATACACTGTAACAAAAGCGCGTTTAAAAATAAAAAGGAACTTGCCTGTTTGGTGGTGTAGACTGGGGTGTTAGAGCTTCCTTGGCACTCGGGGTGTGTGGGGTTAGCATTATGACCGACTCGCTCGTGTCAGGATGAATGGACCAGTAGGCCTATTAAACTACGAACGACGTGGTTTAACTAATAAATCGTTGAAAGAAAGGTAAAACACCAGAAAACAAATTGATTTATTTCGGGGCTGTTTAAAAGGTGAGAGTAAATCCAGTTAATGTCTCAAACACATATAGGTGCTCGAATCCAAAAACCCAAACATGTACATGTTATCCGCCCCATCAAGATACACTATTAAGACTCTAAAATAAATCAAAGCGCCGATGGCACTGTAGAGGCGATCGTATAGAAAATCCTGCAAAGTAACAAGCAGTATATCGGTGTAGGTCTTGCGATTTTCAATAATAGTGCACTCTGGTGCGGGTAAATTTGAACTCACAAAGGATACCCCCTGTGTCACGCGACATATGGATGTACAGACGGACGGACGGACGGACATATATACTTCCGACCGGGATAATCTTACTTCATGCACATCCTCAGGTTGTGTACTGCAACTGTGTAAAGTTTCATCAGAATCGGTCCAGCCGTTAAGGAGGAGTTGCGCTTACAAAACATATGGACAGACAGACAGACGGACAGACAGGGATAATCTTACTTCATGCACATCCTCATGTTGTGCACTGCAACTGTGTAAAGTTTCATCAGAATCGGTCCAGCCGTTAAGGAGGAGTTACGCTTACAAGACATATGGACAGACGGACAGACGGACAGACGGACAGACACAGACGGACGGACGATTCAATTCTTCCACATGCATATGCTTTCATTTCTTGAGATTCCTTATGTTTGTCTCGATGCTTTTTTAAAGTCATCGGCTGCAGATTCTAAAAACACCTTTCTGTAATACAGATGAATACTTTCACTTGTATGACTAGTGAAATATGGTGCGAGACAAGGTGAAATTGCCCAAATCATGTTTTGCCACACAAGATTTCTCCTATTATCTAACCGAACCATATGGTTTGGGTTAGAGGGTCAAACAAGGGTTATAGAACATCTGAATGTTGCTTTCACACTGGATATCTACAGTTATTGAAGGAGATAATGCTACATGATGTTCAATTAAACACTCAACAGTACTGATGCATTGATCTTCTTCAACACTTTCTCTCTATTATGATTTTTACATCCACTGAATCAAAATTGCTTAACACTTTCCCTCAAACAGACGCATTTTGACCCTATGCAGTAGACAATTTTGAAAACATATAAACAAAAATATCTTCTATTGGAAGTATTTAATAAAGTTGAAAAAATTGTGGCCTTTTGGCTACACTGTTTTCAAAAGTCGTCTGCTGCAGATGTGTCTACAAGTGGGAAAGGGTACAGCAAATGTAATTACATTCAAGCAACAACTTACATACTGACCCTTTCACCGAAATAAATTGTTTATGATGCCTTTGTACTCGAGGAACTTTGAAATCAGACAGTACATCATTGCATCAAACTCTTAACCTTTTCTTACATACAGGTGCTTCCCGACGACATTAGATGACAACCTTTAACATTATGGCAAAGGAAGACATTGCTCATTGAATATGTTTTCAACTTTTTCAATAATTTTTTAACTCTTTTCTATAAATTGCAAACTATACTATAGATATGTAGACGACCTTGAAAACATTGAACAAATCTGTAGTGCTTGCCTTTGAAAATACCTGGACAAGTATGTAGAAAATCGGAGTGAAAGTTAAATAATCTGAACATTTCTTTTTGGCACATTATTTTCAAATGTACTCTCCTACAGATGTTTCAAATGTCCTCTACTAGTACTACATTCTGAAAATGTATAAATCATGACAACAAAACGAAAGAATTTGAATATACAGAGGGGAAAACTGTGCCACATTAAGAACTTTTCATGCTTTCCTATTTTGAAACATATCTCCTTAGAAAATATAACAATAGTGCCAAGGAGCGCAAGCCATTGCTCGTCTGTTGAAAAGTGGGCATTTCTGAATAATCATTAATATATTTCACAGAATTTATTATGAGCAATGTCTTCGTTTGCTACAATGTCTTCAGAGAGATAACTTACCTGTCACATCAAGTTTAGGAACTATATTAATTCCTTGCCAATCAAACTTATTTAATCCTGTGTAACCGGCCACGGCAGGTTCGATTTAGGATACAACACGACAACAGAGAAAGAATGCTAGTTTATACTTTTATTAAGTGTTGGCTTTTACTCATAGCCAAAACAGGACAAATGTACACAATAACGACACATACAACTAAATAATAATATAGAACATAATAGAGGGGAAATCAGAAATAGAGAGAGAGAGAGAGAGAGAATGCTCAGAGTGGTAAGCTAGTAGGTAAACGTTACCTTTGGAGCTAGTCACAACTGGGAAGAGAACAGAAAGAGACAGGCCTTATATAGTACAGAATACCTTGTGGATACACAAGAATCACAAGAATCACAATAATCACATGAACCATGCATACCACAAGTAAATAAGGCCAGCCTACGTGTAGTAACTAGAAGAGTCATAAGAAAAGGTAGAGGCAGCTATATGTACGGTGGCTTCAAGAAACCGCTCCCGTTACATTCCCCCTTTCTTAAGATCCAATGTTCAAATAAACATTGGTCAAAAGAAACTGAGCTGTAGAAGACAATAAAGAATAAATACTACTATAGGAAATGATTCACTTATCAGTTAGAAGGTAATATATAAGCTGAAAGAAAACACAAAAGATCACTGAAAAGTATGAAAAGTTCATTTCTTCGACTTTTTGAAAGTTATCGACCCATCCAGATCGGCCTCTTGGTCTCGACAGACTTCTCCTCCTCGGACCAGGACAGAAGCTGGTGTATCCATCTCTTTCCTCTTTTGGATCATCCTAGACCGGTGGTTGTACCTGTAGGGTTGTACATCCGTGGGGTTAATATAGTTTGTGTTTTCCACATTCCTGGAAGTTATGGCTTGGGTTGTGATCAGTTTGTGTCTCTGACCCAGATGCCTTCTGATATTGTACTCTCTGGCCGAGACAAATGAGCAACAGGGACATTCGTAAAGTTTAATTTGAGGCATATGTAGTTTACTCCAGTGTCTTATAAAGTTGTTAACTGTTGGAAATAGGATCCTCTGATCACACTGGCCAACGGGACAACGGGTTGGACAATCAGGCCATAGAGGCCTTTCAGCTTCTGAAAAAGATCTGATTTCTTCTTCGATTCCGTCCAATATTTCAAGAGACATCTAAAATAAATGAAAATGATATAGAAAGAGAAAACATAGCAAGAAATAAGCCAGATAAAACATTTAAAGATTTCTCAGCCCGGTCATTACAATTCCTGAGATGAATCCCATCATAGGAACACATTCCTAAGCTGCCAACGAAGGTCAGGCCATACATGAGAGGAAGGACTGATCATTGCCTTTTAACTCTCGTGTTCTGCCTTCGATGCGATAATGACCTCATCTTATCTAGTCGTTATCGTAACCTATTCAACTAAGACATTAAATTTCCTGTTGTATTTTTAATAATTAAGATATGACAAATAAGAAAGAAAGAAATGAAAAAAGAAGTTAGTAGAGAGAAAAGTTTGTATCTCTATTTGCTGACTAAAATGACTATAAAATGAATAATTGACGGTCATTATACATAATTCAACAGATATTAGACCCTATAAAATGGGACGACTAAACAATATCCAAAAATAATACAAAAATCAGGAATGAATAAGATCAGATAAATATACAAAATATACAAAAATATCCTTAAACAAAAGGATTTATCTGACTGTGAACTTTAACTAAGTAGGAGAAAAGATCTGTTTTTGTTTTGTTCTTCGCCCTGCCCTAGTTGTGTAAGGGGTTGAAGGTTCTGGCAATACATAATCTAATTCATGATTCTCAGAAGGATTATAACATGGATTAGTCGTATCTGCCCCACTTTCTATGTTCCCATATTCCTGATCTACATTTGGAGTTTCAAATATTCTGTTGCCGTTATATTTCTTTAGGTGATCAACATGTACTACTAAACATTTCTTGTTTTCCACATTTTCAATTTTGTAGGTAACAGTTGATACCTCTGTAATAATTTTATATGGTCCAATCCAACTTAATGCTAACTTCTGATTAGCTAGTGGAGGATACCAACGCCAGACATAATCACCTTCAGAGAATTTTCTAGGTTTTAGGCCAACATCGTATGCCTTTTTCTGTCTTGAGGCAGACCTTTTTAAATTTTGAAAAGCAGTATTGTATGAAATATCTACTGATTGTTTTAACCATTCTACATACTGAGAAGGACATATATCTGACATATTTGTTTCACAGTTTCCAAACATAACATCAATTGGAAATGTTGTTTCTCTGCCAAACATTAACCCATTTGGACTGAAACCAGTACTATCATGGCAAGTTGACCTATAGGCCATCATGACAAAGGGAATGTGATCATCCCAGTCATCCCTATTTTCATTAACAAACATAGAGAGCATTTGAAGAAGTGTTCTGTTAAAGCGTTCTATCATACCATCAGACTTGGGATTATATGGAGTGGTTCTAGTTTTCTTAATGTCAAGCAGTTTACACATTTCCTTGAACAGAATGGATTCGAATTCACGACCTTGATCAGAATGAATAACTGAAGGAACCCCATATCTACAAATGAACTCGCAAACAAGCTTATCTGCTACTGTTAAGGCAGTGTGATTAGGTATTGAATAAGCTTCAGAATATTTAGTGAAATAATCACCAACTACTAGAATGTACTCATTCCCGTTAGAAGTTAAAGGAAGAGGACCAAGTATATCCAAAGCTATCCTATCCATAACATAACTTGATAAATCGTGTTTCAAAGGTGATTTTCCTACCCCAGGGCCAGGTTTTCTACGAGCACATAATTCACATTCATTACACCAGGTTCTTATATCTCTATTCATACCAGGCCAATAAAATCTTCTCTGGATTGATTTTATAGTTCGATCCCTACCAAGATGACTGGCAGTCTTATTTGAGTGTAACTGTTGAAATACTTCAAATTGCAAAGAAGAAGGTGCTATAATATGTAACTTCTCATGATCAACCAAGTCCACAGGTAACCATCTACGATATAATAACCCATCTCGTACCAACAGTGACTCCCAAATACTCCAAAGAACACGAACTTTAAAAGAACAGTGTTTAATAACCTGTTTTGGAGGTTTATTTACGAATTCACTTTTAAGAGTTAATATTTTGCTTGTTACCATGTCGGTTTCCTGTAAATCTTTTAATTGATCCACAGTGAAATTGTCTATCCAATTTGATTGCCTTGTATTAGATTTACCACCTTGATCTATCGCAAATAGTGAAATTTCTTCAACCGGAGGTTCTGAAACCTTTGAACAGTATGAAGAACTTTCACAGTCAGGACAATCTATCCTTTTACATTTCTTCCTAGGTAGCCTTGACATTGCATCTGCATTGCCATGACAAGAGCCTTTTCTATGTTGAATGGTAAAATTGTAAGTTTCAAGAATTGTCAACCACCTTGCTATCATTCCCTCTGGGTCCTTAAAATTCCTAAGCCAAGTCAAAGAGGCATGATCAGTTCTGACTAAGAAGTTTTGTCCCCACAGGTATTGTCTGAAATGCCTTATAAAGGTTACAACAGCTAACAATTCAATGAAGGTAGTGCAATATCTCTGTTGTGCTTTATTCAAAGTTTTACTGGCATATGCTATGACACGCTCCTTCCCATTTTGAACTTGAGACAAGACGGCGCCAACACCAAACTGGCTACCATCTGTATCAAGAATGAATTGTCCATATCGTTCAGGATAACCTAGTATAGGTGCAGAAACTAAAAGTTGTTTCATTTTATCAAAACTTTCCTGGCAATCTTCAGACCAGATAAACGGTTTATTTTTCTGTGTGAGACGTGTCAAAGGATATGCCAGTGTGGCCAAATCTTTTATGTATCTTCTATAATAATTGATCAGCCCCAAGAAACTTCTTAACTCGGTTTTGTTAGTTGGGACAGGCCAGTTCAAAACAGCCTTTGTTTTATTTTTGGAACAAGAAACCCCTTCTTCTGAAACATTATGTCCTAGGTACTCAATCGATTTCTGAAATAAATGGCACTTTTTCGGTTTAACTATTAAGTTTGCTTCTCGAAATCTACTTAAAACAAGTTTTAAGTTTTCAAAGGTTTCATCAAAGGTTTTTCCAAAAATAATAATATCGTCTAAATAGCACAAACATTTGTCCCATTGTAGACCAAAAAGAACTTTCTCTATCAGTCTCTCAAACGTAGCAGGAGCATTTGTTAATCCAAAAGGCATAACACGAAACTGGTGTAGCCCTAAATGAGTACTGAAGGCTGTATATTGTTTATGTTCTTCAGCCATTGGAATTTGCCAATAACCTGAGGCTAAATCTAAGGTACAGAAGTATTTCCCAGAAGATAATGTGTCCAATGCCTCACTGATCTTAGGTAAAGGATAAGCATCCTTTCTAGTTACAGCGTTTATTTTTCTATAATCGACACAGAAACGTATAGAATGATCAGATTTTGTAACTAAAACGACCGGCGATGCCCAAGGACTGTTACTGGGTTCTATGATTCCCTGATCTAACATTTTAAGAATTTCATCCTTAACAATATCTTTTTGAGCGAAGGGTAACCTGCGTGGTGGTATTTTGATAGGTCTAGCATTACCTACATCAATTGTATGCTCAGCATAAGTAGTTTGACCGATTGTACCGGACTTATCTGCAAAAACATCTTGGAAATCTATTACTAAACTTTTGACTTTTTCGATTTCTTCATTATTTAATGAAGAAGATGCTTCTTCAATTAAGGGTTGAAGATGTTCAGGAAGAGTAGATACAGGGCAGTTGAGGTGTTCAGGCAATTCAGTCATAACAACATCTGCCTTTTGAACATATCCAACAGAGGTACCCTTTTTAACTTTAATTTTGCTATCAGTAAAATTGATAAGTGATAACGGAATGTCAATTCGTTCAGTTTTTACCAAAGACCTACACATTAAAATGCCTTTCTTAGACAGTTGTTTGAAAGGTTCCACTACACATTCATTTTCGTAATTTTGACCATCTAAATATCCAGCAGTAACGACTTCTGAGTTAGGTGGCAAAGTCACTGTTTGATTCAACTTAATTCGGCAAACTCTATTTTTCATTTGCCTCTCAAGTTTTACTTTATGTTTCCCTATCTGCATTATACCTTTACCAAATTTAATGGCAATATCAAAATCTTCTAAGAAATCACTTCCTAAAATGCAGTCTAATCCATCAAGTTCTGCTACCAAGAATTCATATGAAAAGTTTTCATTATCAATTTCAAACTCTAATGTGACTATCCCATCTACTGAAACGTCGCTTCCATTGGCTGCGGTTAGTTTAATATTATCATTCTGTATTGTGTTCCTATCTAAATGTAACATGCGGAATGCCTTTCTAGAAATGATAGAACTTGCAGAGCCAGAATCAACAAGAGCGTGAATAATTGACTTATTAATAATCACTTTTGTAAAGTGACATGCTTTATTTTGACAGTCAAATATTGTATTTGCTTGCCCATTCTGCGTTTCTTTAATACTGACTGGAACTTCGGGCCTAAGTTCAGCCATACCTAGTTTTCCTGCTTTGAAGGACAATAGGTAGCAATGTGACCTTTCTTGTGGCAATTAAAACATTCATATTTGTCATATTGTTTACGCCTATCTGCACTATTTGACCTTGACCTTGAACTATTTGACCTCGACCTGGAACTATTTGACCGTTTAACATTTATCATAAGATCCTGTAGCATTTTTGCAATGTCATGTAAAGTAACAGTTTCTGACCTGCTTATATGTCCTTCGGGTTTAGCATTTTCTGAGGTTTTAAGGGAATTAATTTGTCCCTCCTTTTCAAAATGGGGCTTCCTCAATATACCATGAGAACACTCAAAAGCCTCAAATTCTACTGATAATGCTATCGCGGCATCAATTGTATGAGGATGGCGATATTGAACATGACTTCTTAGTTCTGGACGGGCCAGTCCATGTATAAATTGGTCAATTAAATATATTTCCCTTGCTTCGGGGTTAATTTGAGGGAAGGCTTGGAAACAAAGCCTTTGTAAGGAATATCCAAAGTCAGAGGCAGATTCTTGTTTTTGTTGTTTTCGGTTTCTAAACTCGCATCTAAATGCAGTTTCTCTTTCAACTGGATTAAATCGCCTACTAATGAACTCTTTAATACATTGGTAACTTTTCAACTGTTCCAAATTTAATTCACCCAATAGTTTTTGAGCGGACCCACGCAAACTCATGATCATTTGTTGAGCCTTTTCAAATTCAGTCCAACCATTCCAAATGGCGACACATTCAAAATGAACTACATAATCACGCCACTCTGAAGATTTCCCATCAAAGGTGTTAGGTTCTTTAACCTTTCTATGTGTCACTGATGAAGGCAAACCCTCAGACTGATATGTATTCGGAATATATTGTCGAGAATTAAAGGCACTATCTCCATGTCTAAAGTCATGAGTTTGAGCTGGCATACCCTGTGCACTATAAGAATTTGCATAATTTCTGCTCATACCCGGTATCAAATGTGAGTTTACATTAGGTACACCCTGTGTAAAGTATGAGTTTACACTAGGTACATACGGTGTAAAGTTTAAACCTGATTCAGTTTTGACCACATCATGTAAACATGTACTCTGTGGTTTAGGTAATTGTCTATGTGAGCCTATATCCTGTGGTTGGCGAGGTAAATTAACATGATCAAAACGTTCAGCCATTTTGAAAGTAAATTCAAAACGGAAGAACTGCTGCTGTACTGTGTTGTATCCTGGTCACGGCACCAAAATGTAACCGGCCACGGCAGGTTCGATTTAGGATACAACACGACAACAGAGAAAGAATGCTAGTTTATACTTTTATTAAGTGTTGGCTTTTACTCATAGCCAAAACAGGACAAATGTACACAATAACGACACATACAACTAAATAATAATATAGAACATAATAGAGGGGAAATCAGAAATAGAGAGAGAGAGAGAGAGAGAGAATGCTCAGAGTGGTAAGCTAGTAGGTAAACGTTACCTTTGGAGCTAGTCACAACTGGGAAGAGAACAGAAAGAGACAGGCCTTATATAGTACAGAATACCTTGTGGATACACAAGAATCACAAGAATCACAATAATCACATGAACCATGCATACCACAAGTAAATAAGGCCAGCCTACGTGTAGTAACTAGAAGAGTCATAAGAAAAGGTAGAGGCAGCTATATGTACGGTGGCTTCAAGAAACCGCTCCCGTTACACCTGTTTAACTTTAAAGCACGAGTGTCTTTGTACGCTGAACATGTAAAGCCTAGTGAGTGAACTGAACGCTAACATTCCCGCGAAATTCGTCTTGAGCCAATCAGAAAATTGTTGTTTATGCAAATTAAGATGTTTCTTGGTTACCATGCACGTGAAATGTGTTAATCCTTTTCATCATTTAGACAGCGTTTACGCCTCTGCAGCAGACAATTTTAAAACAGGATAAATTGCTCATGTTTATTAATTTTTAATATATGGGAAATACCTCTAAATATTGCAGTCTTTAGTCTTAGAGATGCATCAGTATTTTCTTTTGGCCAAACTGTTTTCAGCACATTTCAATACTTTTCTAAGTCGTCCGCATCAGATGTGTTGTATGTGAGAAAGGGTTAGCCTCTAAATATGGGAGGATTAGGTCTATCCGTGGTTAATTTTCCAATATTCAACTCAACTCAATTTGAGTTGTTGTAATACGTGATATGTGATCGCTCACCAATTAAAATCTCCAGTATTTAAATTTAAATTTAAATAAAACCGGGGGGGGGGGGGGGGTAGGGTTCAGCAGTCAGAGAAATGATCTATATACACGACACAACTGTTCATGTTTAAGTTGAACACCTAGTTCTCGTAATTTGTAGATTGATTGATTGATTGATTGGGGTTTAACGCCGTTTTTAAAAATTTCTCAGTCATATCACGGCCAGTTCACCTACTCATGTGTTTCCTGGTTTTCTCACACCAGTACTCCACACAACGATCTTCCCAAGCAACTGGCTTCTTTTCCACATAGACTTAGCCCATTGGTGGAAGACAAAGGACGCATGTCGTAATGACTTTTGTCAAACGTCGGAAAGAAAGTTGGCCGAGCCGGGATTCGAACTCACAACCCCTGGATTGACAGCCCGCGTCGTTACCGACTGAGCTACCGGGACTCGACTCGTAATTTGTAGAAGAAACCGTCATGCCACACCCGGTCAAATGCTTGACGCGCATTTAAAAGGCAAAAAAAACCGGTTTAATATGGCTTTTTTAAAGTGCTGTATACTCTCTTTCAAAACGAAAGAAGTCATTCACCTACGCATGTTTGATTGAAAATCGCCCTGTAATGAATATAACGGTTTATCAATTTACACGTGCAGTCCCCTGAATAAAACACGTTTCATATAATTTCAACAAAGACGAAGAAAGGGTAATGGCTGGATAATTATTCGAATTACTGTCTCCACTTGTATATACGGTCAAAATTATACCCGGTTTAAGAAATGTAGGAACATAAGCATAACAATGGACCAAATCAAATAAAAATAGTGTGTTATGTTTTAACATTAGCCGATCATGTAAAAGATACCTTTTTTTAAAAAACATTGCTGCAAAATAAGTCCGTTGCAGATACATCGGTAACTGGAAAATGTTCACCTCTGATCACAATGTTCTCAAAAGAGTGTAGGACTTAAACTTCCATACTACCTCTTTTCCAACAGAGAAAAGCAGCGAGTTTAACCTCTTTTCCAACAGAGAAAAGCAGGGAATTTAACCCCTTTTCCAACAGAGAAAGGCAGGGCGTGGCGTTTAACCCCTTTTCCAACAGAGAAAAGCTCCCTAGGTAGTTTAACCCCGTTTTCAAACGAAATAAAAAACACACCATATATAACCTAATAAATTTAGAACAGTTAAATCAAACAGAGATAAAGAGATATAACCTAAATTTCAATACCATATAAACACATGTCTGAAATGTCGACTTAACATAGCCAGATTTAAACTGCGTGCATGCTTTGATTGTGAGTACTGATAAATATACAATCGAAACAATGTGAATTCCGTGACTTTACAGAGGCGGCGATACTAATTCATATATTTGGGCTCAGACACAGATGACTTTTGACGCATCTTAAACGGTGGAGGGGGTTACGGAATTGCATCATGTGTTGCCGGGGGAAAGAAGTCTTGATAAGTCCGCCGTATCGGTGTAATCTGACCATCATACACTGTAACAAAAGCGCGTTTAAAAATAAAAAGGAACTTGCCTGTTTGGTGGTGTAGACTGGGGTGTTAGAGCTTCCTTGGCACTCGGGGTGTGTGGGGTTAGCATTATGACCGACTCGCTCGTGTCAGGATGAATGGACCAGTAGGCCTATTAAACTACGAACGACGTGGTTTAACTAATAAATCGTTGAAAGAAAGGTAAAACACCAGAAAACAAATTGATTTATTTCGGGGCTGTTTAAAAGGTGAGAGTAAATCCAGTTAATGTCTCAAACACATATAGGTGCTCGAATCCAAAAACCCAAACATGTACATGTTATCCGCCCCATCAAGATACACTATTAAGACTCTAAAATAAATCAAAGCGCCGATGGCACTGTAGAGGCGATCGTATAGAAAATCCTGCAAAGTAACAAGCAGTATATCGGTGTAGGTCTTGCGATTTTCAATAATAGTGCACTCTGGTGCGGGTAAATTTGAGAAAGGCTGCACCTTTTGACAGTAGAAAAATGTTAGTTTGCCAGAATGTTGTCTTGGTGATTTTTAAGTAAAGTTCTAAAATTAGGCCATTCCAAATTTAAGAAAAATCTAGTTTGGTACTCGATAGACTACCGTTTTAGCTCATTAGAATGTTTGTCTTGGTTATTTGAAATCTAGATTGTTTTGGTTATCACATGTTTATCACCAGGCCGCTCGACCATATTAAGATAAAATATTGTGTACACTTTAGAAATGACTAAATTATCATAGAAAGGAGAGAAAACAGTATCCATTAGTTTGGTGTTTGTTTCATTGATGTCCGATATTGAACAGGTCTATTCAATTTAGTTCCTTCACATTTTCCATAGAAAACTGCTTTGACAAATTTGAGAGCAAAACCAAACACAAAAAATGCTCATAAAGCACAATTTCTCTATTTGCCAAACTGTTCAATTGATACAAATATAAGGTACGTGAAGTTGACGAGTGACGAATTGACGAGTGACGAACTGTGACATTTTTTCTAAAAACTTTATTTCTTTCTTTAAGATACTGTATATGGACGTATTAAATGCAAATTAGGCCCTATTTCATGTTTCATGGCGATCAGTCATTCAGAAGAGTTTCGTCAATTCGTCAACTCGTCAAATTAGTTGACGAAATTGACGAACAAAACATTTTTCTAAAATGTTAATTCTTTCCGTTAGAGAATGTATCTGGACGTATTGAATGCAAATTATGCCCTAGTTCATGTTTCATAGCGATCAGTCAATAAAAAGAGCTTCGTCAAGTTCGTCAATTCGTCAACTCGTCAATTTAGTTGACGAAATTGACCGTCGGACGAACAAAATATCTTTCTAAAAACTTAATTTATTTCATTTAGAGAATGTATCTGGACGTATTGAATGCAAATTATGTCAATCAAAAGAGCTTCGTCAAGTTCGTCAATTCGTCAACTCGTCAATTTAGTTGACGAAATTGACGAACAATAATACATTCTAAAAACGTTATTCCTTCCTTTAGATACTGTCTCTGGACGTATTGAATGCAAATTATGCCCTATTTCATGTTTCATCAGTCAATCAGAAGAGCTACGTTAAGTTCGTTAATTCGTCAAATCGTCAATTTTGTTGACGAATTAACGAAAACAATATTTTTCTAAAAAACTTTATTTCTGTCTTTTAGATAATGTATCTGGACGTATTGAAAGAAAATTAGGCTCTATTTCAAATTGCATGGCGATCTGTCATTCAGCAGAGCTTTGTCAAGTTCGTCAATTCGTTAATTTATTTGACGAAATATTTTTCTAAAACTTTATTTCTTTCCTTTAAATGATGTATCTAGACGTATTGAATGCAAATTAGGCCCTATGTCATGTTTCATGGCGATCAGTCAATCAGAAGAGCTTCGTCAAGTTCGTCAATTCAGTTGACGAATTGACGAAAAAAATACTTTATTTCTGTCTTTTAGATAATGTATCTGGACGTTTTGAATGCAAATTAGGCCGTTTTTCAACTTCCATGTCCATCAGTCATTCAGAAAAAAAATTACATCAAGTTCGTCAATTCGTCAACTCATCAATTTTGTTGACGAATTGACGAAAACAATATTTTTCTAAAAAAATTATTTCTGTCTTTTAGATAGTGAATCTGAACGTATTGAATGCAAATTATACCCTATTTCAATTCTCCTGGCCATTAGTCATTCAGAAGAATTACATCAAGTTCGTCAATTCGTCAACTCATCAATTGTGTTGACGAATTGACGAAAAAAACAAATTCTAAAAACTTTATTTCTGTCTTTTAGATAGTGAATCTGAACGTATTGAATTCAAATTATACCCTATTTCAATTCTCCTGGCCATCAGTCATTTAGAAGAATTACATCAAGTTCGTCAATTCGTCAACTCATCAATTGTGTTGACGAATTGATGAAAAAAATATTTTTCTAAAAACTTTATTTCTGTCTTTTAGATAATGTTTCTGGACGCATTGAATACACATAAGGCCCTATTTCATATTTCATGTCAATCAGTCATTCAGAAGAGCTTCGTCAAACTCGTTAATTCGTCAATTTCGTGACGTATTGACGAAAAAGAAAAAGTCGTATTAAATGCTAATTAGGCCCTGTTTCATGTTTCATGTTTCATGGCCATCAGTCCTTCAAAAGAGCTTCGTGAAGTTCGTCACTTCGTCAACTCCAAAATAAACGTAAAATGGAGCGAATAGTGTGACAGGGCTTGCGCGCTCGAACAAGATTTGACGATATCGGCTACCCTTTCTACATTTTCTCCGGTAGACGATTGATATCCAGATGATGTGCATGCAGACAACTTACATGCAGATGGAACACACGAATACGATCCTTCTACGGACAATCAAGTCACATTTGATGAAGCCATGTCTCTAATAGAAGACAAAGGTATATACTGATTATTATTATCATTATTGTAATTACTATATTATTATTTTCCCGTTCAAACGATATAAGTTTTTAGAGAAAAATATTTTTTTCGTCAATTCGTTAACAAAATTGACGACTTGAGGAATTGACGAACTTTGCGAAGCTGTTCTGATTGACTGATCGCCATGAAACATGAAATATGGCATAATTTGCATTCAATACGTCCAGATACTTTCTCTAAAGGAAAGAAATAACGTTTTTAGAAAAAAAAATTGTTCGTCAATTTCGTCAACTTAATTGACGAGTTGACGACTTGACGATCTTGACGAAGCTCTTCTGAATGACTGATCGCCATGAAACATGAAATAGAGTCTAACTTGCATTTAATAGGTCCAGATACATTATCTTAAAGAAAGAAATAAAGTTTTTAGAAAAAATGTCACAGTTCGTCACTCGTCAATTCGTCACTCGTCAACCTAACTTCACGGACCTAAAAGTATGTCACAGTTGGTCACTCGTCAATTCGTCACTCGTCAACCTAACTTCACGAAATAAACATCTGGCGATATGTTATTTTTCAAAGTCTTTTTCTGGAGCGGAGACCCCTCGTTGGTGTAGTGGTTGAGCGTCTCCCTCGGGTGCGGGAGATCGCGGGTTCGATCCCCAGCCGGATCACAACACATACTTGAAAAAAGGGTTGCGAGTTTAGCAGTGTTTAGCATTGCGACTGATTCAATGGTGTCAGAATAAATGAACCAGTAATACTGGTAACTTACCCAGGAAAACGTCGTGATATGACTGCAAAATGTGTTTAATGCGGCGTAAAAAATATCAAACAATCAATTGTCTGGTTTGAGTGATTGCGATTTACCGCAGTTTTACAACAATGTTTCAGTCATATCACGGTGGCCAGTTCACCTACACCTCATTTTTTTCCTCAGGGACAATATACACGGTCCCTGGTTTCCTGGCTTTCTAACACCAGTAATCCACACAACAATCATTCCAAGCAACCGTCTGCTTTTTAACATAGACTGTTAGTCCATTGGTGGAAGACGAATGAAGCTTGTCACAATTACTTTTGGGGGTTGTGTATATATATAAATCATTTGAAACGTTGGAAAAAAACCTAAATTCACTCAATCAATTAAAACAGTTTGTGCAAAATAAAATATATTCGAATCAAGATCACGAATAAATGTTTTTATTCATAAAATTGAAAAATTACATTACATATTCTGTTGTAATTTATAATTATATTTATATAGGTCCATTCCGGTATTTCCATTGTCCATTTCGGTCCATTCCGGTATTTCCATTGACCTTTCCGGTCCATTCCGGTATTTCTATAAGTCCTTTACGGTCCATTTCGGTATTTCCGTAAGTCCATTCCGGTATTTCCATACGTCCATTCCGGTCCATTCCTGCCTATTTCGGTCCATTCCGGTATTTCCATGCACCTAAAATAAGACTGTCATCTTGATCACTCAGACGCTCGTAAGTGTAGACGTTGCAGACAGAGATGCTTACAAGGGATGGTAAAAGGAAAATCAACAAAACTTGATCAGGTAAGTAAATATTGTATGAAACATACAAAGGTCGTGAAGTCATTGAACTTTTAAAAACTAGCTTTATTTTTCTCCAATGATCACCAGTTAATTTCTAGTGGGAGCTCTAGCAGCAGTGATTCCGAAATTCGGAAGGAGTAGTCTGTAGACATCGTGTACATGTATGACATCCTGTAGTCGGTCACTGTGAAAAAGGAAGCACATTGCGTCGAAACTAATAGACTAACGTGACATAGACAGCATTCTGATTAACTGCAATGTTGTGCAAACCCAACATCAGTATTCTATACCAAAACAGCCTGAAAAATATTCTAGCTTTTCGCTTCTAGTCCAAATATTTTAGACTTTCGGTTTCTCGTTTTATTAGTCTCAATATATCGCCGTTACATATTGCATTGTTGCGAACAGTCAAAATAAAAAATCGCATTCCTAGTACAGAAACCTGGACTATCGTTTTATCATCTGTCATTTTTTGGTCGCGTATGCAGGATAATAACAAAATGAAAAATGAGCATATGCGATGTCTTTTTTTGAAGGACTAGCTTTTCGCTATAATATGTTGTTGTAAACATTGTGAAAGAGCTGAAAACATTAAAACACTCTCACAGTCTGGTGAATTAAAATGGGAGAATATTGTGTGGCGATTTTAATATTGATCTTAATAATGATCTCTGATCTTACTGGTAAATAGCCCTGAAAGAATTTAGTAACCTAAATGATGTTGACAGAAGTGTAACAGAACAGGGTATAGGTATAAATATCACTTCTATCACTGAGCCTTGCTGTGGAAGCCGGCTTTTATAGCGACGTTGGTAGAGTGGTTGACCTTTTCATAAAGTTAAGCAACGTTCATCACGGTTAGTGCCTGGATGGGTGACCCACAATGGCTAAACGCCGGTCCACGTCACAAATTGTGACAGCTATGGGATTTTTAGGTTGATATCAACTTCATCCCCGGACCCCAGTGGTTTCAAGTGATGTTACATAGACTCTGCTCTGTTTTACTGCTTGTGTTCAGTTGTGTGAATTCGGGTCAAAGTCAAGAGAAAAATGGGAGAAATGGGAACGGGGTATAGGTATAAATATCACTTCTGCAGCCTTTCTGTGGAAGCCGGGCTTTTATAGCGATATTTGTAGAGTGGTTGACCTTTTCATAAAGTTAAGCAACGTTCATCGTGGTTAGTGCCTGGATAAGTGACCTGCGATGGCTTAACGCAGGTACACGTTACAAAAGTGACACATCTACCGTCCAACCATATGTACACAAATAAACTAGTAGGGCACTGTAGGGGTGTGGTGAAAGTCAGTTTTGCCCTTTGTGTTTTAGAAAACTATTCCTTTTGGTCATAACTGGGATGTTTTGATGCACATCTATTTAAACAAAGTGAATGTTTATTTATTTGATTTTAATAACAATGACAAAGCAAAGGGTCGTTTCAGATATACATCTTATTTAAACAAAATTTAGCGTTTATTTATTTGATTTTTAATAATGATGACAATCGGTAAAGCTTTGCTGTCAATGTCAACAAAAATTCCAAAAATTCCAGACCAAATAGGGGGATGAGTGGTTTGCTAGCCTAATTTCTCGCTAACAATTCAGCTGTTAGTCGCTGAAAATGTCATTATCATGATAATAAATTGGCAGAGCAGCATAAAGTCGTCTAACTAATATTTATCAAATCAGCCCTTTCAATGCCCTCAAATTTCGAAAAATGTCAGATTAGGCAAACTTTTAATCCAATTAGCGTAATCAAGTTAAACTACCTTTCTTTACATTCCCTACAAACAAAGAGGTCGTCAAGGTGATGTCTGGTACACATGATAGGAACTCGGGTAATCGTGTAAAACTGTAATCGTGCATCATGTGACAATTATCGATTTTTTTACACACATCTCTGCAGTTTCACCCTTTATACTTTATTTAGGATTATTCTAAAAACGTCCATATGTAAATTTACGGACGTTTTGGGGAATTTCTGGACGTATAATAAACGTCCAGTGCTCAATTTTCGGACGTTTTTTTTATTTCTTTTGGACGTATATTACGTATAGTAAGTAGTCCACGTCCGCTTAATGAAAGCACTGTGTTTAAACCAATTATTAAAACTTCAAATAAAACTCTCCAATATGATTTGTTAACCCCTTCCCACATGCATACGAAATTTCGAGCTTCTTCAGCAGATGACTTTTGTAAACGTGCATGACTTTTTTTGTGCCAAAATGAGAAATTGTTTTTTTGAATGACTGAGCAATTATAAAGTTTTTCTATATATTCTTGACTGGAAGTTTGCAAATTCATCTGCTGCAGAATTGTAGCATGTGGAAAAGGATTTAACAAAATATGTTGAGCAAAAGAGCTTGATTCTAGAACATATTTAGGGAACCGCCTTGGACGACTGGTTAGTGTCGAGGATTTGGAACCTGACATCCCAGCCTCCCAGGTTCGATCCCCAGTCGCGGCACAATGGTTATGGTTGAGTGACCATGGGCAAGGCATGTTTTTGAGCCGAGTACCGGTTTGTTTACCCAGGAATCATGAAAAAGTAAATTGTCGTCACGATTTAACTGAAATAATGTTGACAATGGCATAAAGCCACAATATAAAACTAAAACTGGTTCTTGTTCTGATTTCAGGTTGAGTGAGAGGGATCTGACCATGGACCATGCCCAGTTACTTGGGTCACTGTGTTTCTTCTCGTCATTCTGTTTCCAGCTCATTGGACTGTAAGTTCTTCTTACAACTAAATACAAGTGTCCTTTTGTCTTCTGTGGGAAAAAGTTGATCTATGTCCTGTGAATAAAACCACTTTAAGGCTTTTGCAACCAGTGTAGTACAGTGTGGACCAATCTGGACATACAGTGTACATCAAGATTGGCCCACATATCTGCACTGTTTGACAGAACTTAGAGAAGGATTTTAGAAACTTCTTTAAAATGTTTTTATTTGAATCCAATTAAATTGATGCACCGATAATTGTAACCAGGTGTAATAATTACTGTATTATTGGTTTTCCTGGAGCAACCCTCCATTGGAGAACAGTGCAGATCCGTAGAAGCCAATGCTGATGTCCATTTTGATCTGCTCTGGTCACATCAAAGTTGCTTTTTTTTTGGAGAAGACCTTATAAATGAGGAAAAGGTACAAGTTTGCATTTCTGAATAATGTAGGATCAACTCAGTCTATGTACCTACTCAGATTTATCAAAACCTACACATAGTGACAAAAGCTTTTTAACCCTTTCCCTCATATAGACGCTTTCTGAAGCCTCTGCAGCAGACAGCTTTTTAAAAACATAGTGACAAAAGAAGAAATTGCTCAAAACGAGCAATTTCTCCTTTTGCCACAATGTTTTCCACTTTATGTCATAGGTTATCCATTCAAATATAGAGATTTTCTATTTTTTGACAAAATGTGTTCAAAGTCGTCTGCTGCAGAAATGTCGTATGAGGGAAAGAGTTAACAAGTTTATGGAACACATAATATTATGTGAACAGTGTAGATACCAATCGGACTGTGTGAATGCAATAGCTGATCTGGTTTTGCAAGTTTACAAAATCAGACTAGTACTTTTTCCCATAGACAGGCACATTACCACTTTCCCTCATATAGACGTTTTCTGATGCCTCTGCAGCAGACGGCCTTTTGAAAACATAGTTACAAAAGAAGAAATTGCTCAAAACGAGCAATTTCACCTTAAAGTGACTTAAAGTGGAAAACATTGTGGCAAAAGGAGAAATTGCTTGTTTTGAGCAATTTCTTCTTTTGCCACTATATTTTCAAAAAGCCGTCTGCTGCAGAGGCATCAGAAAGCGTCTATATGAGGGAAAGGGTTAAGACCCAACTTGAAAACAGTGTAATGAGCAATTTCTAATTGGTTCAACTTTCTATTAACCCTTTCCAACATGCAAAAAATCTGTATGTAAAAATATATCTCTATAAATGAAATCATTATTAGTACCCTACAGGCCGAAGACCGTTTGCTGGCATCTGAAAACATGGAGACAAAAGGATTAATTGCTCAAAACGTGCAATTTCTCCTTTTGTCGCAATGTTTTCAACTCTCTTCAGTAATTATTCCATCATTTATAGAGATTTTTCATGTTTTGCCAAGAGGTTTTCAAAGTCGTCTGCTGCAGATTTGTTGTATGTTGAAAAGGGTTAATAGAAGTAAACACAGTGACAGCTTTGAGACTTAAACTCAAAATCCATAAAATATACCTGGAGAAAATGACTTTAAAAATGTATTAACCCTTTCCCCCATGTATATGGCCGAGCCCCGGTGGCTCAGTCGGTAGCGACGTGGGCTGTCAATCCAGGGGTTGTGAGTTCGAATCCCGGCTCGGCCAACTTTCTTTCTGACGATTGACAAAAGTCATTGCAACACGCGTCATTCGTCTTCCACCAATGGGCTAAGTCTATGTTGAAAAGCAGCCAGTTATTGGAAAGATTGTTGTGTGGAGTACTGGTGTAAGAAAACCAGGAAATGCATGAGTAGCCTAGGTGAACTGGCCGTCGTGATATAACTGAGAAATTGTTAAAAACGGCGTTAAACCCCAATCAATCAATCAAACCCCCATGTATATGACATATCTTCAGTATACAAAGTTCTTTGAAATCATCCAGGCCAGAATATGGAACATCTCTATTAATTAAAGTATATATAATTATTAAACAAAATTAAAGACATTTTTGCAAAAAGGATCAATTTCTCCATTTGCAACACTGATGCTGCTGCATATGGGTCAAAATGCTTTTATTATGTGGGATAAAGTTTAACCCTTTCCCTCATACGACACTTCTCCAGCAGACGACTTTGAACATATTTTGTCAAAAAATAGAAAATCTCTACATGTATAATTGAATGGATAACCTATGACTAAAAGTGGAAAACATTGTGGCAAAAGGAGAAATTGCTTGTTTTGAGCAATTTCTTCTTTTGTCACAATTCTTTCAAAAGCCGTCTGCTGCAGAGGCATCAGAAAGCGTCTATATGAGGGAAAGGGTTAATTAAAGAAGAAATTGCAGATTATGAGTAATCTTTTCTCTTCCCTCAAAGTCCTTCCTGTTCATGTTAACCCTTTCCCACATACAACAAATCTGCAGCAGAAGACTTTGAAAACCTTTTTCGCAATATTTTGAAAAATCTCTGTAAATGAAAGTTTTACCATTGAATAATGTTGAAAACATTGTGGCAAAAGGAGAAATTGCTTGTTTTGAGCAATTTCTTCTTTTGTCACAATGTTTTCCAAAGCCGTCTGCTGTAGAGGCGTTATAAAGTGTCTATATCATTATGTGGGAAAGGGTTAAGGCCTAATCATGCTCACATTTGAGTCATCTACAAGCTCACAACTTTTGATCAGTATCTCCTTTTGGCAAAATGTTTTGAATTATTTTCAAAAATTGTTTCCATATTATAATGATAATATTTTCATTATTTTGCCTGGAATTTTTTGGATGTTGTCTGCTGTTTAAGTGGGAAACAGTTAGTCATAAGTCTAATCCGGGTTCGATTCCCAGTCGCGGCACTACGGTCATGGTGGAGTGCCCTTGGGCAAGGCACATTTTCTAGCCTAGTACTGGTTTGTTTACCCAGGGATCATGAATAATTAAATTTAAATGCGCGCTAAATGACCTTAGCTGTCGATGCGCCGTAAAACAATATACATTCATTCATTCATTCATAAGTCTATTCTATTATTGCGTTTATTTTAACCATGTATTCTTTGCTTGAGTGACTATTATTGCGTTTATTTTACCCATGCATTCTTTGCTTGAGTGACTAATTGTTGTCATGAAATTTTAATGGTTTGGGAAGGAACATCAATAACTTGGCTAAAATGGTTTTTTTTCAAAAGATTTTAACCCATTCCCACATACAACAAATCTGCAGCAGATGACTTTGAAGACATCTAGGCAAGACTTCGTAAAATCTCTTTAAATGAAAGTAATAATAATAATGTTTTCAAAAGCAGAGGCCTAAGAAAGTGTCTATATGTGTTAAAGGGTTAAATAAGAGCGACAAGGATGTAATTTTTCTCTTGTTAACCCTTTCCCTCATATAGACGCTTTCTGACGCTTCTGCAGCAGACGGCTTTTTGAAAACATAGTGACAAAAGAAGAAATTGCACAAAACATTCAAAGTCGTCTGCTGCAGAATTGTCGTATGAGGGAAAGGGTTAAATGAACCATGAATAGTAAAAACCTGCATTAAACATTTCACACATGTAGACCTTTTCAGTAGACCTTGTTTGGTAAATAATGCTTTCAACTCTATAACCCTTTCCCTCATACGACAATTCTGCAGCAGACGACTTTGAACGTATTTTGTCAAAACATGGAAAATCTCTATAATTGAATGGATTTATAACCTATGACTAAAAGTGGAAAACATTGTGTCAAAAGGAGAAATTGCACGTTTTGTGCAATTTCTTCTTTTGTCACTATGTTTTCAAAAAGCCGTCTGCGCTGCAGATGTGCTGTGTATGGGAAAGGGTTACTTTTTTCCTACACATAGACACATTTTGAAGCAATCTCCCAGCAGGCAACTTTGGAAAATAGTGTCAAAACTTTTTAATTCTTCTCCTCTGAAAAATGCTGATCTGATTTCAAGCTTATTTGTCAGAATTGTTCCTTTAATAACCCTTTGTGGGAGAAAGCCAAGAAGCATATGAATAGGTGACCTGGCTGATGT
The DNA here is from genome assembly GCA_031761405.1 of Serripes groenlandicus. Taxonomy (NCBI): domain Eukaryota; kingdom Metazoa; phylum Mollusca; class Bivalvia; order Cardiida; family Cardiidae; genus Serripes; species Serripes groenlandicus. The sequence continues at coordinate 7,028,330 of JASEVX010000015.1, forward strand.
TATATGACTGCATGATTGTTGAAAACAGCGTTAACCCTTTCCCTCATAAGATAATTCTGCAGCAGACTACTTTGAACATATTTTGTCAAAAATTAGAAAATCTATAACGGAATGGATAACCTATGACTAAAAGTGGAAAACATTGTCGCAATAGGAGAAATTGCTTGTTTTGAGCAATTTCTTCTTTTTTCACTATGTTTTCAAAAAGCCGTCTGCTGCAGAGGCGTCAGAAAATATCTATATGAGGGAAAGGGTTAAAGATGTTTTACTGAAATGTTCAAGTCGGATAAATTTAGTTAAAGTCATATGGTCACTAGAAATATTAAAATTTGCAGAAATTTAAATGAAAGCCATATTGTTTGAAAACCATGGCTTCCAGGTGAAAAGGGGGAACAATGAAAATTTTGAAATTCTTCTCAGTTGAAATTAAGTGCTCGTCTGATTAAGAAAAATAGTTGGCAGAAGTGTACCTCAGTTGACTCAGGTCAAAACTTGTTCAAGTCATTTGGATTTGTTGAAAAAACATAGGCTACAGGCAGATTTAGATAAGGAATTAAATGGGGAAAAAAATCAAAGGCCTATATATAAGCTGTCTTAGCCTATTATAAATTCTGTATTGTTTGTATAATGTGCAAAGCAAATATTTTTAAAATACAAAAAGTCTACATATTTAATGAGAGAACTTCATGTTTTATTGATTCAAGTTAAAAACATTGTGTCAGGATGAGAAAGGGGATAAATGTGTAAACTCTTTCCCATGGCACTATAGACGCATTGTGAAGCCTCTGCAAAAGACGACTTTTGACACAATGTTTTCAACTCTTATGCAATATGTATGTTTTCATTTAGAGAGGTTTTTAGCTCGACTATTCGAAGAATATGAGAGCTTTACTACTCGCCCCGGCATCGGCGTCCGGTTAAAGTTTTAGGGCAAGTTGGCATTTTCATTCATAATTATTTGTGCTAGGGCTTTCATATTTGGAATATAGTTACATCTTATACCTTTCTTCACGTTGAATGCTGAAGATGCTGAGTTTGACCTTCTTTTTGGGGTAAAAAACATGATTTTGTGTGGTTAAAGTTTTAGGGCAAGTTGGAATTTTATTTTAATTTTTAATTTTTTTCAATAAGTACATGTGCCAGGGCTTTCATATTTGGAATATAATTACATATAATACCTTTCTTCACATTGAATGCTGAAGATGCTGAGTTTGACCTTCTTTTGGGGGTAAAAAACATGATTTTGGGTGGTTAAAGTTTTAGGGCAAGTTGGAATTTTATTTTAATTTTTAATAAGTACATGTGCCAGGGCTTTCATATTTGGAATATAATTACATATAATACCTTTCTTCACATTGAATGCTGAAGATGCTGAGTTTGACCTTCTTTTTGGGGTAAAAAACATGATTTTGGGTGGTTAAAGTTTTAGGGCAAGTTGGAATTTTATTTTAATTTTTAATTTTTCTCAATAAGTACATGTGCCAGGGCTTTCATATTTGGAATATAATTACATATAATACCTTTCTTCACATTGAATGCTGAAGATGCTGAGTTTGACCTTCTTTTGGGGGTAAAAAACATGATTTTGGGTGGTTAAAGTTTTAGGGCAAGTTGGAATTTTATTTTAATTTTTAATTTTTCTCAATAAGTACTTGTGCTAGGGCTTTCATATTTGGAATATAATTACATATAATACCTTTCTTCACATTGAATGCTGAAGATGCTGAGTTTGACCTTCTTTTTGGGATAAAAAACATGATTTTGTGTGGTTAAAGTTTGAGGGCAAGTTGGAATTTTATTTTAATTTTTAATAAGTACATGTGCCAGGGCTTTCATATTTGGAATATAATTACATATAATACCTTTCTTCACATTGAATGCTGAAGATGCTGAGTTTGACCTTCTTTTTGGGATAAAAAACATGATTTTGTGTGGTTAAAGTTTGAGGGCAAGTTGGAATTTTATTTTAATTTTTAATAAGTACATGTGCCAGGGCTTTCATATTTGGAATATAATTACATATAATACCTTTCTTCACATTGAATGCTGAAGATGCTGAGTTTGACCTTCTTTTTGGAGTAAAAAACATGATTTTGGGTGGTTAAAGTTTTAGGGCAAGTTGGAATTTTATTTTAATTTTTAATTTTTCTCAATAAGTACATGTGCTAGGGCTTTCATATTTGGAATATAATTACATATAATACCTTTCTTCACATTGAATGCTGAAGATGTTGAGTTTGACCTTCTTTTTGGGGTAAAAAACATGATTTTGGGTGGTTAAAGTTTTAGGGCAAGTTGGAATTTTTTTTAATTTTTAATTTTTCTCAATAAGTACTTGTGCTGGGGCTTTCATATTTGGAATATAATTACATATAATACCTTTTACCACATTGAATGCTGAAGACGCTGAGTATGACCTTCTTTTTGGGGTAAAAAACATGATTTTGGGTGGTTAAAGTTTTAGGGCAAGTTAGAATTTTATTTTAATTTAATTTTTCTCAATAAGTACTTGTGCTAGCTAGGGCTTTCATATTTGGAATTTAATTACATATAATACCTTTCTTCACATTGAATGCTGAAGATGCTGAGTATGACCTTCTTTTTGGGGTAAAAAACATGATTTTGGGTGGTTAAAGTTTGAGGGCAAGTTGGAATTTTATTTTAATTTTTAATTACTTGTGCTAGGGATTTCATATTTGGAATATTTTAAGTACTTGTGCTAGGGATTTCATATTTGGAATATAATTACATCTAATACCTTTCATTCATGATTTTTAACTTTAATATGGAGTTATTGCCCTTGATTGACTTTTAAATGTATGTATCTATTCAGTTGCTTTTACATATAGAGTATATATAATTTAAAAGTACTTAAGTGCAATATAATGAAATAGTGCTTTATGTGAATAAGAGGCATATAGTCGAGCGCGCTGTCCTCCGACAGCTCTTGTTTCATATTATTGTTTAGATGTTTTCAAAGTTGTCTGGTGTAGGTTTGTTGTATGTGGGAAAGGGTTAAAGCCATTTTCAGATCAAGCAGCACTTTGTCATTAGATTGAAACAACTTTATGATAGGTTTATCCTGGTTCTACCATGTTGACAGGCTTTGAATAATGAATTGAGAAATACTACCTTTGGGAGAGAAAATTAACCATTTCCCAATTAGATCTGCAGCAGATGACTTTTGAAAATATAGTTGCTAAAGGTGAAATTGCTCATAACAGCAATTTCTCTGTTTGACATTATGTTTTCTATTCTTTTGCATTATTTATTATACCTTCATTGATAAAGATTTTCCACAATTTGCTTTCACATTTTCAAAATTGTCCGCCAAGATTTGTTGGATGTGGAAAGGGTGTGAGGTCTCCATCTCTTTTTAATGTTCTTAACCCTTTCCCTTATAAAGACGCTTTCTGACGCCTCTGCAGCAGACGGCTTTTTAGAAACATAGTGACAAAAGAAGAAATTGCACAAAAGTGCAATTTCTCCTTTGACACAATGTTTTCCACTTTTTGTCGTAGGTTATCCATTCAATCATGGAGATTTTTTATGTTTTGACAAAATACGTTCAAAGTCGTCTGCTGCAGAATTGTCGTATGAGGGAAAGGGTTAAATTGTAAAAAGAAAAGAATCAAATTGATAAATTGTCATCTGGTGTATATACTTCTGGCAAGCATTAGTATTGCTCTCTTTGCTTCTTATACTGTTCTGTTCTAAGATAACATGATAAATGTATCAGAAAACTCAATGTTTAAAACATCACTGAAAGCAGAGACCTGTGTAAGTTTAAATGCACAGCAGTGTTTCTCTACTGTCCTTACAAATTATTTGATGAACTTGTGACTTTTGATAACTCTGCATCGTTTTGAAATTATTATGGGTTCAAGTAATAAATACCAAGAAAAAAGTTATTTTCCCATATTAATTTCGACTTTATCCTTATTTAAATGTTCAGTTTTCTAAAATGCTGAAATTTTCATCTCTCATGCTTTTAACTCTTACCCATATATAACAATTTCTGACACCTCTGCAGCAAATGACTTTTGCAAACACTGTGTCACAAGAAGAACTTGCTCATAATGAGAAACTTTTCCTTTTGACACATTTATTTATATTATAAAATATGTAAAAAATGTGTGTCATGTACTTTGTATAGTATAAATATATTATGAAATGAATGCAAGTTTTGACTAAATGTTTTCAAAGTTGTCTGCTCGCAGATTTGTTGTATGTCGGAAAAGGTTTGTAGCATATCAGTGAAATGTTTTGTTTTATAAATTGATTTGCATTTTATCATAAATTGTTTTGTTCAAGTTACTTGTTACATGTACCGGCTGATTTGATGTTGTTTACCCTCGCCGTACATGTACCACTTGACTCTTCCAACATTTAACCCTTTCCCTCATATAGACGCTTTCTGACGCCTCTGCAGCAGACAGCTTTTTGAAAACATAGTGACGAAAGAAGAAATTTCTCAAAACGAGCAATTTCTACTTTGCCACAATGTTTTCCACTTTTAGTCATAGGTTATCCATTCAATTATGGAGATTTTCTATTTTATGACAAAATATGTTCAACGTCGTCTGCTGCAGAATTGTCGTATGAGGGAAAGGGTCAAATGGGGACAGAGCTCTAGATAAGGGGTGTTTTGTATACATGTTCTAAAATCCCTATTTGACCTTCTTACCCTATGTTGTGGGTACTCAAACTTTTGAGTACCCACAACATAGGGTTTGCTTTAATAATAAGAGAGGAATTGTGGGAAAAAGAGCTGAATACCCCTCCTTATGTGGACCTCTGTGGGGAAATTGCATAATCAGCAGCATTTTACAAGCAATTATGAAGATACTATATCTACATATTTTCAATTGCAATGGTCCTTATAATGTATTCAGTTGTTCAAGGACAATTAGCTGTCACAATACAAGTAAGCAATTAGATGAATTATAGATCAATTATTGTAAGGTGTTGAAGCGATCCAGTATTCTATCATCATGCTGACAGCTTGTGATACATGAGGAGACTAAAAAACGTGATCCAAAAGTAATTGAACTTTTGTTATGATGTTGAAATGATATAAAACTTTTGAACCATCTCCTACATACAGCAAATACAATGACTTTGAATACATATACACACAAAAGTGATAAATATACATGAAAGTAATTATATAATAATTACAAAAATGTTGTGGCAAATGAGAAATTTATATAAGATAGTGTTGAAAATGTTGTGGCAAAAGAGGAATTGCTCATCATGAGCAATTTCTCCTTTTGCAAAAATGTTTTCAAAAATTGTCTGTTGTAATTAATGCATCAAATGCATTTGCAGGTTGGCAAGTGTTAAACCTTTTCCAACTTATAACAAATCTGCAGCAGACGACTATGAAATCTTCTAGACAAAAATTTAAAATTCTCTATAATTGAAAGAATGATTTTAAATAGTGTTGAATTTTAACATTGTGGCAAAGGTGGAAATAGCTCATGATGAGCAATTTCTCCACAATGATAATAAATGTAGTCCACTAAAGTGTCGTGAGAAAGCTTGTGTATGTGGGAAAGGGTTAAATATAAACTTGATATTTCAATGTATTGACTTGTACCCATTGGATAAAAACCCCCTTCTTATTATAGAACAATCTTTTATAAAGTTGTCATTAGATATCGTATTTGATGAATTGATTCTTTTGATCTTAATTTGGATATTTAAAAACATCTCCTTTTTTTCTTCTCTCTATCAGCAAATTCAAACAAATGAATTAAGTTAAATATGCCTATACCTACATGTTATCCATGTAACACTAAACACAAGGTATTTTAAATTGTTATTTCAGACAAATATGCTACAATATCATCAAAAGAAGAGGAACAGGGGACATGTCACCATTTACATTCATTTGTTACGGAACATCGTAAGTTCAAGACCCACATATCCCCTTTGATTGATGGACTGGTGTGTGCGCCATTTTTGTTTGTTTGCTTGTTTTTCTTTACCCTCATCATGCAGAATTAACTTTTTGGCGATCAGACAAAGTTAGATACAAGGGAGTCCGGCTGTGATACCCTATCACTTTCCAAATAGACCCATTGTATAGCCCAGTGATACACGCCAAGTTATTTTTCCTGAAAAGAACCAGTATTTGACCTCTAGTTGCACGGGAGACACTTAAAAGCACCTCTTAAATTTTCGTAACCCGGACCGAGATTTGAACCCCAGACCTCTGGATTGACACTTGTGCACAACTTTCTACAGTATTTTAGTTACATATACATGTAACATGCGTTTCCCTTTTCCTCATATAGATGCTTTCTGACACCTGCTGCAAATGACTTTTGAAAGCATGGTCATGATAAGCAATTTCACCTTTTGCCAAAATGTTTTCAACTCTATTATTAAGAGAATATATAGGAATTGCGATTTCTATCTGAGGTTGTAAGAGAACGGTTTTGTCCTTGAACTTGTTGGTCATTTCTAGCAAGATTACAAACAATTCTGATCTCTAATGCCCTTATAATGAATCCAATTTACCCTTTCCCGCATGATCAACAATTCTGTAGTAAACCATTTAACGCTTTCCCTCATACAACAATTCTACAGCAGACAACTTTGAACATATTTTGTCAAAAAATAGAAAATCTCTATAATTGAATGGATGACCTAGCTATGACTTAAAGTGGAAAATATTGTGGCAAAAGGAGAAATTGCTCGTTTTGAGCAATTTCTTCTTTTGTCACTATGTTTTCAAAAAGCTGTCTGCTACAGAGGCGTCAGAAAGCGTCTATATGAGGGAAAGGAATAAGAAACATCTTTGAAAAAACATGGATAATATCTTTAAAAGAAAGCATGATTATTGAATGGAAAAAAAAACCATTGATGTAAAAGGAGAAATTAACTCTTTTGAAAGTTGCCTGCTGCAGAGGTGCCGAAATCAAAACTTTAAACAGACTTTCATATGATTTATTGCATATTATTGCATAAAATCTATGTTTTACGCCCGCTTAAGGGATACAGAAACATTGCAAAAACCGGGCATAAAACATGTATAAACAAAGCGATTCTCGCGCGTACGTGCCGTTTCAGACGATTTACATATGCATTGACCGGGCACTGTTAGTAAACAAAACATGGACGCAGCATCTGCCGGCTACTGGCCAAAAGTCGGCGATTTATGTCAAGTTTTGTTTAAAGACGATGGTATTAATCACAGTGTGATAGAAATAGATTTTATGCAATAATAACGTTTATAATATGTCTAGATGAAATTTACGGGTTTTGGCGCCAAATGACTAGCGTTACGACGTCAAACCGCTAACGTGACGTCATTTTCCTAGTATTCGGTCCCAGCATTTTTAAAATTCCTAGTATTAATTTGTTTTTCATTTTATTTTCATTGGCACTTAATTCCTTACACACATAAAACAATAATATCAGCTTTTTTAACTCGATAATCGGTAACATGCAATAGACTCGCAGCTAAAGAGCATAATATAATCCAAAACCATTTATTTAATTCGACCCATGTCGAGCTTGATGTAGGACCGGTTCGTGGATAATTATGTAAAACATAAATTGTTTTTTTTATAACGTCGAATGTTCATCAGCGGTTATCGTACATCTGAACGTTACAAGGGACTATATATTGGATGTTAGCTCTTGTTTTATGCAATAATAGCGAAAATACACATTTTCTCGGGTGTGAACATCTGCCCCCGAAAATGTGTATTATCCCTATATAGAATGTTATATATGAACTGTTAACCCTTTACCTCATATAGACGCTTTCTGACGCCTCTGCAGCAGTCGGCTTTTTGAAAACATAGAGACAAAAGAAGAAATTGCACAAAACGTGCAATTTCTCCTTTTGCCACAATGTTTTTATACTTTTTGTCATAGGTTATCCATTCAATTATGGGACCCGGCCGGGTAGCTCAATTGGTAGCGTATCTGATTCGTGATCTGGAGGTCACGGGTTCGATACCCGGTTGCGGCGACATTCTTTCGGGCGATGTTTTCCATTGCCTCTCACCTCTGATCTTTGTGAGAAAGTAGTCAGTGGCTTCGAAAGAATGTTGTGTAAGTACTGGTGTAGGAAAGCCAGGAAAACATTGGTAGGTGCACTGACCGCCGTGATATGACCAAAGCTGTTGAAAGAGATTTTCTATGTTTTGACAAAATACGTTCAAAGTCGTCTGCTCCAGAATTGTCGTATGAGGGAAAGGGTTAAACCTGTACTCAAGACCATCTTGGAATAGTGATTCCCTGTCTAAAGCAACCACAATTAGTTTCCAAATTACTCATTATACCCCCAGATACATAGTATATGGGGGCTATATATAGGAGTCACGCTTGTCGGTCGGTCGGTCAGTTGGTCTGTAGACATTTCTTGTGAACACTATTTCTCAGCAACCCTTGGTCAGAATTCAATATAACTTCACAAGAATGATTGATACCGAGCCTAGTTGTGCATATTGTCGGCGTGTTGCACTGGAATTATTTATAAATGAGTTATGGCCCCTTGAATTTCTCATACAGATGTATATTGTCAGGCACCAGCTGGGGGTTATTAATCACCTTCAGTGATATTTCTAGTTTTCTGCATAAATGACCCTGCAATTAAAGACCACCTGTTAAAAATTACCATAGTGTTATATTGTTCCAATTGGTGTTCTTTATACACAGGTTCCAATGTAGTGATCTAATCTTCATTTTACAGCCATACAGGATACTAATCCTCCATAGTGCATTACTAGATCAAAATTTACAAACTGAGGTTTTTGTTAACATTTATTATCATTGATTGGGGGCTTAATGCTGTTTTAATTGATTATTCAATCATATCATGGTGACCATTTCAATCATTCATGTATTTCCTGGCTTACTCAGACCAATACTCCACAAAACAGTATTTCTAAGCAACTGGCTGCTTTTCCACATAGACTGTTAATTAGCCCATTGATGGTAGAGGAATGACACTTGCTGTATTTACTTTTGTTGGAAAGATTGTTGACCAAGCTTGAGCTGGGGTTTGATTTGATTTCATTACAAAGCCTATTTGTCACACAAATATAAACAGTTCAACCTGTGTTTAAAGACCACCCATGGGAAGAAAACAAGCTGGTCACAGGTGGTCTTTATTTACAGGGTCATTTATGCAGAAAATTAATACTTTGGAGATTAAAAGTGTTGTTGCTATAGACAAGGAATTGCTAAACAAAGGTGGTCTTTAGCACAGGTTTGACTGTATATATATATACATATTCTTAAAACAGGTGTTTACTATGGCTAAAGTATGCCCTGATACAAGAAGATCCGTTTTTAGTCGGGAACAATGGAGTGGGAGCCATCCTTAACTGGATTTATGTTATTGTCTTCTATAGATACAGCTCTAAAAAGGTGAGTTCTGTCTGGATGTATGTTATTGTCTACTTCATTTACTATTCAGGTCTGCAGCAGATTATGTTAAAACTACTTGACAATTAACCCTTTCCCTCATATAGACGCTTTCTGACGCCTGTGCAGCAGACGGCCTTTTGAAAACATTGTGACAAAAGAAAAAATAACTCAAAACGAGCAATTTCTTCTTTTGCCACAATGTTTTCCTCTTTTAGTCATAGGTTATCCATTCAATTATAGAGATTTTCCATTTTTTGACAAAATATGTTCAAAGTCATCTGCTGCAGCTTTGTTGTATGAGGGAAAGGGTTAATTAATGTATCAGCAGCAGGGGACATCTATTGAATAATAAAGCTATAAATCATATAGATTTTCGATAAGTAATATACTGCAGATTTGTTGTCAGTGGGATCGGGATAAATGTAACATCTCTATAAATAAAAATTAGGTACATTAAATTGTATAATTATTGAATAATGCGGAAAGTGTGCTATTTCTCCTTTTATCTCACTGTTCTCAACTGTTCTAAATGGTCATTCACATTATTACCGATTTACCATATTTTTGGCTGGATTGCTGTAGCAATTCCGGTCTATAGATTGGCGATGTCCATCCGTCTGTCCGTCAACATTTTGGTTAAAGTTTCAGGTTGAGGCAAAATCTCAGCACTGGAAAGGGTTACAAACTTGAAACTTTGCCTGAAGGTAACCAGTAACAAGTTATATTGATTTCTATGGTTTACTTTGACCTTGACCTTGGTTTGTCATTTTTCAAGGTCAAAATGCCGACAATCCGGCCTTACCGTCTTCAGCGGTTTCTTGTTTGTTGTATATATATATATATACTAAGCATAATAAACTTATAATTTCTTTATTTTCAGAAAGAGTTTCACAAACTTTTATTCGTTGGTGCCATATTGTTGTTAATACCATTGATATATGTTAAATATTACCAAACTGACGAAGCGTTGGTTATCCAGCATTTGGGATTGTATTGTGTTTTCATGTCTGTGATGGGCTATGGTGCCCCCCTTTTGTCCCTTGTAAGTATTCTTAAGTTTATATAAAGCTGAGCCCCGGTAGCTCAGTGGGTAGCTACAAGGGCTATCAATCCAGGCGTTGTGTGTTCCAACCCAAACTTGGCCAACATTCTTTCTGAAGTTTGACTAAAGTCACTGTGACAAGCGTTGTTTGTCTTCAACCAATGGGCTAACAGTCTATGTGGAAAAGCAGCCAGTTGCTTGGAAAGTCTTATGAGCGGAATACTGGTGTGGGAAAGCCAAGAAACATATGAGTAGATGAACTGGCTGCCGTGAAATGACTGAAAATTGAGGAAAACGGCGTTAAACCCCAATCAATCAATTAATTTATATATGTGAATCACATTTTGGACTCAAATTGGGTCTAATTGCATAGATAAGGACTCGGTTACTTCAATTTCACTGGAGATTTCACTGTCAAATTATTTATAATACATTTCATGCAAACGGAGGGAGGGTAGGGCATTAGCTGACCAAAAAATCCAGTCAATAAGTGAAAAATACACTGACTCTGCAACAAACAACATATTAAAAACACTGTAGTAAAAAGAAAAATTGATCATCAGTAGCATTTTTAGCTCGACTTTTGAAAAAACGAGAGCTATTGTCATGACCCTGGCGTCGTTCGGTGGCGGCGTGGTCGTCCGGTTAAGGTTTTTTGTTCAGCTCTGTTTTCTATCAGTCGAGCGTCTGTGCCGTATGCGGTACTCTTGTTAGAGTTGGTAGCTTAAGGTGATCGATCGGATAATTCTCCACTTGTCGTTAAATTTTAGCTTCAAATGACATCTCTCAAACCACAGCACTAATTTCAACCTTATGTTCCTTTGATGGTCTCTTTTCAATTTATAAAATTATTTTGATGCATCTGCAGCAGGTGTCTTTTAAATTCATTTTAGCAAAAGGGGAAATTACTCATGATGAGCAATTTCTCCTTTTGTCACAATATTTTCAGCTTTATTTTTAAAAATAATTACACTCTCATTTATCTAGATTTTCCATGTTTTTGTCAGTATGTTTGCAAAAGTCGTCTACTACAGGTTTGGTGTATGTGTGAAAGGGTTAAGTTTGTTATACTGTAATGGTTAGATTGTCCATCTCAGAAGAGGAAGGCCAGAATTTGACCCAATTGGGGTCATACTCGACACTTTAACAAAAGCGAAAGCCAACACTTATCTGTTTTTTAATGGTTTTCCAAGTAAAAAAAGGGGCATTATTAAAGCCAGATCTATATGACTTGGTATAGACATGCTTATTGTTTCTAGAACATTTGTTCCAAGTTTCGTTTCAATATGTGTTACTGTTTTTTGAGTTCTGAGGTAGGGTTATAGTTTTGTGACGACAATGCAGACAATGTTAAGTAGCCAAGGGTATCACAATTTCTTTGAAAAACAGACGAGCTAAAAATAGTAATAATGGCTTCCCTCCTTGGTGCTCAGGTTAACCCTTTCCCTCAAACAGACGCTTTCTGACGCCTCTGCAGCAGACAGCTTTTTTAAAACATAGTACTGGTTAAGTATCCCGGAAGCAGACATCGAGCGTGATTAATATAAGCTTAAAGCTTGTTTCGCAATCGATTTAAAATAAATAAGTTTAAACTAAAACATTGTGACAAAAGAAGAAATTGCACAGAACGTGTAATTTCTCCTTTTGCCACAATGTTTTCCACTTTTAGTCATAGGTTATCCATTCAATTATAGAGATTTTCCATTATTTGACAAAATATGTTCAAAGTCGTCTGCTGCAGAATTGTTCTATGAGGGAAAGGGTTAAGTAGCCAAAAACAGACGAGCTTAAAAATAGTAATAATGGGTTCCTTCCTTGGTGCTCAGAGCATTGTGCGCAATATCACCTTTTGCCACAATGCTTTCAACTGTATTCAGTAGTTCTACTTTCATTTACAGAGATTTTCAATATTGTGTTTAGTAGAATTTTTAACCCTTTCCCACATATAAAAAGCCTTTCTGACACCTCTGCAGCAGACGACTTCTGAAAACATTGTGACAAAAGAAGAATTTGCTCAAAACAAGCAATTTCTCCTTTTTTGCCATAATATTTTCAGTAATTTAATACCTACATTTTTAGAGCTTTTCTGTGGTTTTGCCTACATACTTTCAATGTTATCTGCTGCAGATTTGTTGTATGATGGAAAGTGTTAACCCTTTCCCTCATATAGACGCTTTCTGACGCCTCTGCAGCATACAGCTTTTTGAAAACATAGTGACAAAAGAAGAAATTGCACAGAACGTGCAATTTCTCCTTTTGCCACAATGTTTTCCACTTTTAGTCATAGGTTATCCATTCAATTATAGAGATTTTCTATGTTTTGACAAAATATGTTCAAAGTCGTCTGCTGCAGAATTGTTGTATGAGGAAAAGTGTTAAAAGTCCCGTTAGACAGACCCTTTCCCACATTCAACAATTTTGCAGCAGACAACTTAGAAAGCATCCTGACAAGAATTTGAAAATTATTCATAAATGAGAGCGATTATTCAATAGAGTTTAAAACATTGTGGCAAATGGAGTAGTTGCTCATCATGAGCAATTTCTCCTTTTGCCACAATGTTTTCAAAAGTCATCTGCTGCAGATGCGTCAGTATATGCGTCTACACATGGGAAAGGGTAGGACTAAACATCTTATGAACTATTTTCAGGGAGATGTTTTAAGAAGTAAAAGTACAGAGAGTCTGTCACTTTTATTAACCTCCGCTAATTTAGGTTTGGCAGGTTTATGGACATTTTATGGTGCTGTGGTAGGCGATCAATATGTACAGGTAAATATCCTCTTGTTTTATTTACAGTAGAACCTGTGTATAAAGTCCACCCATGCGAAGGCAACACTCGATCTGGCTCCAAAACTTTAAATGTGCTCGGGAACAAGCAATGGCACTTAAATTTCCATTGTTTCCCAAGAAAAATGATTTAACGCTTATTAAGACCTTATTGCGAGGTGATTAACCTTGGTAAAAAAAAAAGTCGTCTGCTACATATTTGTTGTGTGTTGAAAAGAGTAAATTCATACAATAGATATCGAGGGCTTGGCGTGAAACGGTTTTAACTAAAAACCCATTTTGAAAACCCTAGTTTAGGTGCCATTTTGACCATTTTATAAACAATGCAAATTTAGGTGCCATTGCTCAGAACGAGCAATGGCACCTAAATTTCCATTGTTTATCAAGAAAAAAAGATTTAACGTTTATAAAGACATTATAGCGAGGTGATTAACCTTGGTAAAAAAATACCAATTTTAGTTACAACCGTTTCACGCCAAGCCCTCGAATTATCTTTACTTTTTCTTTTCAGGCACCCAACTTTTTAGGTGGAACATTGTCAGCGATTCAGCTCTCGTTATTCCTCGTATATCCTCGGAGGAAGGAGAAGAGTAAAGTGATTCACTCATGATAGAAGCTATTGTCTTGTTCATTATTATATCATCATCGATTATATCCTTGCTCAGAGGTGTTTGCCCTTTCCAACATGCAGGTGCTTCCTGACGCCTCTGCAGATGACTTTTGAAAACATTGTGGCAAAATAATTAAATTGCTTGTGATGAGCAATTTCTCCTTTTGTCACAATGCTTTCCACTCTTTTAAATAATTTAACTTTTTTATTATAAAGATGATCAATAATTTTGCCTAGATGTTTTCAAGGTTGTTCGCTGCAAAGTTGTTTTATGTGGGAAAGGATTTATAGAGAGTAGTGAAAAGGACTTTGACCCACAATATATTTTTTACTAGTCGATAAAACCCAATGTTGTGTTCACTCTAAAAGACGATTCTTTTGAGTACCCACAACATAGAGTTTGGTGACGAAATAAGGATTTTTGAAAAAACGAAAATGTGTCTTTTGTCTAGAACTCGGACATACCCGCCTCGCAATCTGTATCTTCTAAATCACTGAACCATGGAAAATCTGGATATGATTAACCCTTTCCCTCATATTGATGCTTTCTAATGCCTCTGCAGCAGAGAGCTTTTTGAAACGAGCAATTTCTCCTTTTGCCACAATTTATCTGCTGAATTGTCGTATGAGGGAAAGGGTTAAACACAATATTGTTGTCTGATGACCTTTTGGCCTGCCAATTGTTGGCTTGCTTTCGAGGTTACATTAGCAAAGATTTTTCTTGCCAATACAGACTTGATAATGACTTTTATTGAAAGATATATATATGTCAGTTGAGTAGTGCATCATTTATTCCATTTTTATTTTTTTTCTTATAACGATGTACAGATTTGATGCAAATACATGTTTATGATAATAATTGATTTCTTTGAACTAAAGTCAGTATCTGGTTTGCAAATGTGGATATAGCTATGTCCGGACTGTGGCTATGGCTATGTCCGGACTGGATATGGCTATGTCCTGACTGTGGATATGGCTATGTCCGGACTGTGGATATGGCTATTTCTGGACTGTGGATATGGCTATGTCCGGACTGTGGCTGTGGATATGGCTATGTCCGGACTGTGGATATGGCTATGTCCGGACTGTGGCTATATGGCTATGTCCGCATGTGGATATGGCTATGTCCGGACTGTGGCTATGGCTATGTCCGGAATGTGGATATGGCTATGTCTGGACTATGGCTCCCACTGAGGTATCCACACCAAGTAGATTTCACGGACGTCTCATCATTAACACATCATTAACACTTGTTGAAACAAGCTTGCTCTTTGGCATAATTATTATATAATACAGAAATCCTGAATTGATTCAAGACACAGGTTTTGAATATGCATCGAAGGCTAATATGTTATTTACAAAGGTATTATTTTATAATTAGTTTGTCCCATGTTTTAGTTAAATAAGGGTGGCATTTAAATCCAACGATTCACATAAAAAGTACTCATAGTTCTTATATTTTGTATGTGTGATCAATGACGTCTATGTGTCTGAACTTTTACTGTTATGCGTTTAACCCTTTCCCTCATATATACGCTTTCTGACGTCTCTGCAGCAGACAGCTTTTTGAAAACATAGTGACAAAAGAAGAAATTGCTCAAAACAAGCAATTTCTCCTTTCGCCACAATGTTTTCCACTTTTAGCCATATGTTATCCATTCAATTGTAGAGATTTTCTATTTTTTGACAGAATATGTTCAAAGTCGTCTGCTGCAAAAATGTCATATGTGGCAAAGGATTATATAATAACTATTTTACTTGTTACATGATCGGAAAACATATAAAAGTACCAATTGTGACACGAAGATATGTCTCTAAATCAAACAAATATGGAATATTATGTTGAAGCAGCGTTCCTTCACTTTGTATTTTAATGTGAATTGATATCTTGCAAGACCAAATATAGAATGTGAGGTCAATTTTCTAAGGGTCTGAGTAGAAAAATAAATGCCACAACACTGCTGTAACATCATTTTCCTATTTATGGTATATGGCTTTAAGCTACCATATTTGGAACAATGTGACATCATGTTTTAATGACACCACATTTCCCTATTCTGTAAAGTATTTGTCCTGGTCAAATACGCAATTTCAATCTGTTGTGTTCTTCTTTTGCATGTCAACTTGGTTGTATTTTTGCCAGGAGATATGCAGGTATATGGTACATGTACAAGACAAAACCAACATCGGGAAAAGGAACATTCACTCTAAGTTACCTTCCTTGTCTCGAAATTATGAATTCTCACTCTGAAAGTTTAACCCTGTCCCATATACAGATGCCTCTGAACCAAATGACTTTTGAACAAATTGTGGCAAAGGGAGAAAGTGCTCATAATGAAAAAAAATCCCCATTTTCCACAATGCTTTCCAACTCTATCAAAAAATATCCTATCATTAAAAGAGATATTGCCAGTTTTCGTCAAAATATTTTTTCAAAGTCTGCTGCAGATTTGTTGTATGTGGTAAAGGGTAAACAAAAAATGCAGTTATCAGGTTGGCCACGTCATAAGAAAACTGACCTTGTGTTCTCTGTCGCCAGTGAAGATCTAGATCAGGTAGATCATGATCTTCCCTGCACACTATCTAGTCATAAAATCATCTAGGAAGTTTCAGAAGAAATGTCTTTACAAGTTTGTTCCTTTATTATGATTTCCATTAATTTAACCCTTTACCACATATAAAAGCTTTCTGATGCCTTTGCAGCAGACGACTTTTGAAATCATTGTGGCAAAAGGACAAATTGCCCATGATGAGCAATTTCACCATTTACCACAATGATTTCATCTCTTTTCAATAATCAAACTATGATTTATAGAGAATTTTTATATTTTGGATTTGATAATTTTCAAAGTTGTCTGCTGCAGATATATTGTATAAAAACAAACAATGTTAGTTTTCATAAGATGTGTCTCAATACTTCTGTTTCAAGGAAAGGGGGATAACTTTATAAAGTTTTATTTGAATTACCTCCTTTTTTAATGTAAA
The DNA here is from genome assembly GCA_031761405.1 of Serripes groenlandicus. Taxonomy (NCBI): domain Eukaryota; kingdom Metazoa; phylum Mollusca; class Bivalvia; order Cardiida; family Cardiidae; genus Serripes; species Serripes groenlandicus. The sequence goes on from JASEVX010000015.1 coordinate 7,045,146, forward strand.
ATGCTCTTGTTTCATTTTTGTTGTTGAACATTATTTCATTTGAGCAGGGACACTATATTACATGTAATATAGTGTCCCTGTTTTGAGTCATAGAGAAAGAGTTAAGATTACATGTATGTTTATTTTTAAAAATAGTCCACTTTCAAGGCTTCTGTAGCAAACTACTTTTAAATTGTCATTGCTGTCTTTTTTCCCAAAAATAAATGTGGTCTGATGCTGAGGTGTCCAAATTAAGTGACAGGACTGACCTATTGTTGTTATATTCTATTTGTACAGCCTCACTGTCTTTAACCCTATCCCACATGCAACAAATCTGCAGCAGACGACTTATGAAACTTGTGGACAAAAATATTGAAAATCCCTATATATGAGGGTATGTTTACTGAAAGAAGTTGAAATCATTGTGGCAAAAGCAGAAATTGCTCGTTTTGAACAATTTCTTCTTTTGACACAATGTTTTCAAATGTCGTCTGCTGCAGAGGCTTCAGAAAACATCTATAGGTGGGAAAGGGTTAATTGATTGGTTTACATTGTATTTTTGTCAAACTTTTTAGAAAGTATACATCTAGTATTTAGTTCCCTTCGTGCAAAGCAACTAGAACTTCATTTTGTAATTATGAAAATGAACTTTTTCCAACATATAGACGCGTGCCCATACCTCTGTAGCAAACAACCTTTCTCAACTTTGTGGAAAAATGAAAAATTACTCATAATGAGCCATTTCCATTTTTCCTTTCGCCTCAATGTTTTCAACTCTCTTCAATAATTTCTCATTCATTCATTGAGATTTACAATAATTATTAGTACATATTTCTTAAAGTTGTCTGCTGCAGATTTGTTGTATGTGGAAAACGGTTAATTGAATGGACAGCAGAATACATTCCTTAAAGTTCATAACCCAAACATTTAGCAATGCTTGCATTCCACCCCAATGTTTTCAAGATGCTGTCCGCTGTCAAGTCCCGGTAGCTCAGTCAGTAATGGCGCAGGCTGTCAAACCAGGAGTTGTGAGTTCGAATCCCGGCTCGGCCAACTTTCTTTCCGACGTTTGACAAAAGTCAATGCCACATACGTCATTCGTCTTCCACCAATGGGCTAAGTCTATGTGGAAAAGCAGCCAGTTGCTTGGAAAGAATGTTGTGTGGAGTATTGACAACTTTGAAAACATTGTGACAAATGGAGAAATTGCTTAAGATGAGCAATGTTACAATGTTTACAACTCTGTTCTTTAAATGTAGTGGTACTTGTATATATTGAGATTTGACATATTATTACCTTGATGTCTTCATTTTCATCTGCTGCCGGTTTTGTTATAATTATGTGGAATAAGGTTAATTACAATGTAGTGCCTAATTTTATGAAAGCCTTTGTGATAAATAGTTTTTATGTTTATAAACTTGTTTATGATTTAGCTTTAACGTATGTATATCTTCTGTTAACCCTTTCCCTCATATAGACGCTTTCTGACGCCTCTGCAGCAGACGACTTTTTGAAAACATAGTGACAAAAGAAGAAATTGCACAAAACGTGCAATTTCTCCTTTTGCCACAATGTTTTCCACTTTTTGTCATAGGTTATCCTTTCATCTATGGAGATTTTCCATTATTTGACAACATATGTTCAAAGTCGTCTGCTGCAGATTTGTCGTATGAGGGAAAGGGTTAATGCAAGTTGTGACAGAGGACAATCTATCTTCAGAGGTTTCGAAAACGGATGGCAATTATAATTACATTTTGAATGCTTTGAATTTGGCCATTAACACTTTCATTGATTACTTTTTGAAAAAGGACTTGTCCAGCTTTACCTTTGGGAGAGTTCATAGCCAATTTTCAGGAATATCAGGATTTAACCCTTTCCTACAAACAATAAATCTGCAGCAGACGACGGAAATTATCAAGTCCAAGATATAGAAAATCTCTATAAATGATGGTATGATTATTGAATAGAGTTGAAATCATTGTGACAAATGGAGAAATATAGGATCCATCATGAGTTTTCTTTTGAGATCAAGATTTCTTAAACGAGTCTAGAAAAAGACGGTTATTAACCGAGCCTCTTGGCGAGGTTAATAACTCTTTTTCGAGACGAATTTAAGAAATCTTCTCCAAAGAAAAACGAGTGATGGATTCTTTTTATCACCTAAACAGTGTGTTTTAATGAAAAATATTGACAACATCAAAACAAAGACCGAATAACATATTCTTCATAAGAACTTGTGATTCACTGCATAAAAAAGTAGTCCTCATCATTTTTCAATAAGAAGAAAAAAAACAACAATGTTTTAAACAATTAAGACTCGTTATTTATTCAAAATAACGTATTATTGCATTTTTCAATGTGTAAAATTTAACAACTTAACAATAAACATAATAAAGATAAAGGTCAAAATGACGTCATCAGTAGTCGCGTGTATGACGTGTTTTTGTTATCACACGTGTATGATAACGTTGTTCCGTGATTTGTTCTCAACTTGAAAATAAGGGTATTTATGTGATAAATTGCTCATTATAGGCAGTTTATCCATTTGCCACTGATTTCAAAAGTGGTCTGCTTCAGTGGCGTCAAAAAACATCTACATGAGTGATAAGGGTTAAATATTGCGTTTGGCAGCCAATTGTATATAGCATGATCAGACAGCATGAAAGATCCGGCTGGTCTGTCTCTATACTGGCAGCACAGGTTTCACAAAATTAGGTTCAGCCGTCAAAGGTTTTAACTTTTAACCCTTTCCCACATACAACAAATCTGCAGCGGACGACTTTGAAAACATAAGTTTGATTATCTAGTTTGATTATTGTGACATATAAACCTTTGCAAACTAGACTAGAAAACTTGAACTGGTTTCTTTTTCCAGTATCAATATAAAACGTCGTTGGTTGCTCATAGAGAGCATTTTCTCCATTTCCTACAATGTTTTCTACTCTATTCTTAAAAAGCACTTTCATATATGTTTGGATTTTCTATTATTTCACCAAATTATTTTAAAGTTGTTTGTCGAAGATTCTTTCAGGTGAATAATTTATTGTTTTTTCTTATTTCTTGCTTCCATTTAAAACAATCGTAATTATATGTAATCTAATTTCTTTTTGAGGACATATTGTGTTTATTGTAGTTTTGAAAGACTTGTAAACTAGGGCAGCATCTGTTTCATTTAAATCTTTCCCTCATGTAGACGCTTTCTGAAGCCTCTGCAGCAGACGGCTATTTGAAAACATAGTGACAAAAGAAGAAATTGCTCAGAACGAGCAATTTCTCCTTTTGCCACAATGTTTTCCACTTTTAGGTTATCCATTCAATTATAGAGATTTTCTATTTTTTGACAAAATATGTTCAAAATCGTCTGCTGCAGAATTGTCGTATGAGGTAAAGGGTTAAAGAGGTTTTATCTTTTATCTCCAATGATGATTAACTTGCAATTCCAATTTCACATGTATTTTTTTTATGCCCCCGGAATCACCGATTCGGTGGGCATCTAGTTTTTTGCCTGTCTGTCTGTCTGTCGAAAAAAACTTTAACCTTGACCACTACTTTTGAACCATAACAGATACGGCTACCATATTTCACATGTGTATTCCTTGTGACATGACCTTTCTGTCAGTACCAAAATTTTTGACCTTGCGACCTTGACCTTTGACCTAGATGTTGCCATTCGGGGGCACCAGTGTTTCACAAACACATCTTGTTTTATTAAATTTTTGTTTGAAACTATTTTGCCATTCTTTTAAAGTTGTTATTTCTTGTGTTGTCTCTATGGTGCTTTTTATCAGTGTTAAATATTTGATTAACCCTTTCCCACATACAGCCAATCTGCAGCAGTCGACTTTGAAAATGTCTACTAAAAAATATGGTAAATCTCTATAATAGTAGGTAAAATTACTGAAAAAAGTTTAAAACATTGTGTGGCAAAAGGAGAAATTGCTCGTTTTGAGCAATTTCTGCTTTTATCACGATGTTTTCAAAAGTTGTCTGCTGTAGATGCGGCAAAAAGCGTCTATAGGTGGGAAAGTGTTAATAAGCAACATTTTTGTGCAATTGATTTGAATTCAAATGTTCTTTGGGCTATTTATTCTTTTTTGTCATCCTTTTCCAATGTAGATAAGTGTTGTCATCAGATAACATGTTAACCATTTCCCTCATATAGACGCTTTCTGACGCCTCTGCAGCAGACAGCTTTTTGAAAATATTGGGACAAAAGAAGGATTTGCTCGAAACAAGCAATTTCTCCTTTTGGAACCATGTTTTCAACTCTATTCAATTATTGTACATTCATTTAAACGGTATGATTTCAAAGTCGTCTGCTGCAGATTTGTTGTATGGGGGAGGGATTGGGTCGACTCATTTCCCTTTTAGTTCACCTGAACAGAAAGTGCTCTAGATATTAAAGCTAGTGTGACAACCCTGTGTAAAAGGGTTTTGGGAAGATTACTTGTTTGGTGTAAAATATTTTGTTAACCTTTTCCCATCTATAGACGCATTTTGACGCATCTGAAGCAGACCCCACTTTTCTTTAAAAAACATTGTGACAAAAGAAGAAATTGCTCAAAACAACCAATTTCTCATTTTGCCACAATCATTTCAACACTTTTCAGCAAGTAGACTTTTATTTTTTGAGATATTCCATACCTCTGTTTAAATGTTATCTGCTGCAGACAACTTCAAAAAATGTACGCAAAAATATGGAAAATATAAAAGAAATAAAAAATAATTATCAAATAGATTCTAAATTATTTAGATCATTGTGGCAAGTGGAGAAATTGCTAATTTTGAGCAATTTCTCCTTTTGCCACTGTGATTTCACAAGTCATCTGCTGTCCTAGGCGTCAGAATGTGTCTACAAGTGGGAAAGGGTTAAGAACAACTACTTTGTTCGTGGAAAATGTCTTTTTTTTGTTGAAATAACTTTTGTTTGGGAATAATGATATAATTTGGAAAGTACATGGTGATGAAAAATATTTTGATTTGGAAGACTGTTAAATAAAAATTGTTGGGGAAATCATCTTGTAAGGGACTGCTTTATTGTGGATATATATTTTTTGTTATAGAAAATTAATACCTAAGGGAAAATATTTTATTAATAACAAATACTTTTACTATGTCAATATGTTACTTCTGAAGTTGTTTGCTTAGAAAACATCTAAGAAATATAAAAGTTTTAAAAGTATTACTTTTAATAAATTAAAAAAAATATTTTTTTAAGAAAAGGAGAGATAGCTTGTTTTAACCTGTTCCCACATACATCAAATTTGAAGCAGAAGACTTTGAAATCCTCAAGGCAATACATGTAGTATTAAATATCTCTTTTTAACACATGTATAACCATTGAATTACTATCATTGTGTATCATGTATCATTGTTGCACAATGAGAAATGGCTCAGCGTGAGAAGTTTCTTCTTTAGTCATGATGTTTACAAAAGACGTCTGCAGCAAAAGTGTCAGAAACTATCTACATGTGGGAAAGGGTTAAGCTTGAATTTGTCCGCTTTCCCTGTGGCTTGATACAGTAAAACTGTCGAAAGCCGTTTGTATCAGAAATAGAGTTGAAATTGGTGTGTCCAGAGGTCCGGATAAGAAGGAGTATACAGCTCTTTTTCCTACAATATCTCTCTTATTATCCAACCTAACCCTATAATGTGGGTACTCAAAAAAATCGTCTCATTGAGACGATTCTTTTGAGTACCCACAACATAGGGTTAGAGGGTCAAATAAAGATTTTAGAACATGTGAAACGTACCTTTATCTAGAGCTCTGGGTGTCAATATTTTATATACTATTATATTAGGTGCTAGCCTTATGTGCAATTAGAGATGTTGTTCATTGTAAATGTTTCATCCATTCTTTTTCATGAAAGCCAGTTATTTAACTCAATTCAATTCCTCATGGAAATTATCATGTGTTCTTTCATTTTGATGAAAAAGCAGAAAGAGTTAAACAACATATGCTTATATTAATCTTTTCCCACATGTTGGCACATCTGAAGCAGCTAGGTTTTGAAAACAATTGAGGCAAAAAGAGAAATTGCTCATAATGAGAATGTTTTCCTTTGGCCACAACATTTTTCATTCTATTCAATAATTAAACATGTTATTAAAAGAGATTTTCCATATTTTCAAAGTTGACTGCTGCCAATTTGTAGGAAAGGGTTAATGATGACACTGTACATTATTGTAAAGGTCAATATTATATTAAAATGACAAAATATTTTAGTGTATGTTGTGAATTCCTTTTTATACGCCTCTTTTGAAAAACGGGACGTATTATAGTTTTACCTGCCGAGTATGGCTGCGTCCGGTATGTTGTCAGTCCAATAACTTTAGAAGCCATTGTCCAATCATCGCTTAATTTGGTCTGAATGTGTATTGGCATAATATCTTATACAAGTTCGATAATTAGCCATATCACTCAAGTCATTCGAGAGTTATCGCCCTTAAATTATAGAATTTACCTAAGATTGGTCTTGTCAGCTCAATAACTTGAGAAGCCTTTGTCCAATCATCACCAAATTTTGTCATAAAATGTGTATTGGCATAATGTCTTGGACAAGTTAGATAACTAGCAATATCGCTCTAATCACCCGAGATATATTGCCCTTTAATTATAGAAATTAACTAAACTTGGTCTTGTCAGCTCAATAACTTTAGAAGCCTATGTCCAATCTCCACCAAACTTTGTCAAAATATGTATTGGTATAACATCTCTTGACAAGTTCGATAACCAGCCATATCAGTGTCGTCATTCGAGATTTATTGTCCTTTAATTATAGAAATTACCTCAAATCGGTATTCACCGATCAATAGCTTGTGAAGCCTTTATCCAATCATTACCAAATTTAGTCAGAATGTGTATGGGCATAATATCTCGGACAAGTTCCATAACCAGCCATATTGCTCAAATTACTCTAAGAGTTATCGCCCTTTAATGACAGAAATTACCTAAAATTGGTCTTGTCCGCTCAATAACTTTAGAAGCCTTTGTCCAATCACCACCAAATGTGGTCAGAATATGTATAGGCATAATATCTCAGACTTGTTCGATTACCAGCCATATCACTATAGTCGCTCAAAAGTAAATGCCCTTTAATTATAGGAATTACCTCAAATCTTTAACTTTTTAAGGCTTTATCCAATCATCACCAAATTTAGTCAGAATGTGTAGTCCGACAAGTACTATAATCAGCCATATTCCTCGAGTCATTTTATTTGATCATCACCAAATTTAGACAATATGTTGATGGGCAGAATATCTTGGTCAGGTTCGATAAATTAACACGTTGTCTTAGTCACTCCACACATATGTCCCCCGAAATGGCCAAAACAGTATTAACAGTGTCCTCTCTTTTTAAATTTGCCTGACGTACAACCAATTATTACTAGATAAAAAAACAGGACAGGCGTATTTTGTGACAGATGTTTAATTAATCATGACGAAAATGGAGGGAAATGTAAGAACTACCAATTGATTGATTGATTGGGGTTTAATGCGTTTTTAGCTCGACTATTCAAAGAATAAGGGGAGCAATTGTTGTCACCCCGGCGTCTGCGTTGGTTAAAGTTTTTGTGCAAGCTAGCATTTACCCTTATAACTAACATTCACGTAGGCCAATGATCTTCAAACTTGGTATGGACATACTTCATAGCAAGTTGGTGATGCCTACACAGTTTGGAGTCGGTAGGTCAAAGGTCAAGGTCACTAACTTTCTATATAGAAACAGTTCATGGTTAAAGTTTGTGTGCAAGCTAGCATTTACCCTTATAACTAACATACACCTAGGCCTATGGTCTTTGAACTTTGTATGGACATTCTTCATAGCAAGTTGGTGATGCCTATAAACTTGGGAGTCAGTAGTTCAAAGGTCAAGGTCACTGTGACCTTCTACATGGAAACAGTTCATGGTTAAAGTTTCCGTGCAAGCTAGAATTTACCCTTATAACTAACATACACTTAGGCCTGTGATCTTCAAGTTGGTTTTGCCTAGATAGTTTGGAGTTACTAGGTCAAAGGCCAAGGTCACTGTGACCTTTCTGTAAAGAAACAGTGAATGGTTAAAGTTTTTGTGAAGGCTACCATTTACCCTTATAACTTACATACCCCTAGGCCTATGATCTTTATACTTGGTATGGACATACATCATAGCAAGTTGGGCGATGCCTAGAGAGTTTGGAGTCAAAGGTCAAGTTCACTGTGACCTTCAATACAGAAACATTCCTTGCTTTAAAACTACTGATTGCTTAGGCCTATGACCCTGAAACTTAGTTTGGGTAATGGTCATGATCAGCACTTGACTCAAACAGGTCATGGGATCATAATGTCAAAGGTGAAGGTCAGTTTGACCTTAAACAAAACAAGAGGCCCATGAGGGTATCGTTCTTTGGTCATTTCAATCCAGAGCATGTATGTATGGTGAAGATCGGATAGTAAATGGAGGCTCTTTTGTGTTCACAAGCTGTATTATAGCAAATTTGACAATTTCAAGGGCCATAATCCAGTCTTGCATAGACGGATCTGGCTGGTTTGCGAAAGGAACCGAGCTCTCATCAATATTTAACTACTATCTAAGTTTGGTGAAGATCGGATAGTAAATGGAGGCTCTATTGTGTTCACAAGCTGTATTATAGCAATTTTGCCAATTTCAAGGGCCGTAATCCAGTCATGCAAGGGCACATCTGGCTGGTTTTAGAAAGGAACCAAGCTCTCATCAATATTTAACTACTATCTAAGTTTGGTGAAGATCAGATGATAAATGGAGCCTCTATTGTGTTCACAAGCTCTATTATAGCAATTTTTACAATTTCAAGGGCCATAATCCAGTCTTGCATGGGCTGATCTGGTTTGCGAAAGGAACCGAGCTCTCATGGATATCTAACTACTGTATAAGTTTGATTGAGATACAATCAAAACTGAAGACTTTATCGCGTTCACAAGCTCTATTATAGCAATTCTGACAATTTCAAGGGCCATAATCCAGTCTTGCATGGCCGGATCTGGCTGGTTTGCAAAAGGAACCAAGCTGTCATTTATACCTAACTACTGTGTAAGTTTGGTGAAGATCAGATAGTAAATGGAGCCTCTATTGTGTTCACAAGCTCTATTATAGCAATTTTGACAATTTCAAGGGCCATAATCCAGTCTTGCATAGGTGGATCTGGCTGGTTTGCAAAAGGAACCGAGCTCTCATGAATATCTAACTACTGTATAAGTTTGATTGAGATTCAATCAAAACTGAAGACTCGTGTTCACAAGCAATTGTTTACGGACGCACAGACGACGGACACCACACCACAGCATACCGGTAAGCTCTTCTGGCCTTTGGCCAGTAGAGCTAAAAAACACTATTTTTCTATAACTTTGAACTAGTTGCATATGGTGCAAATTGTTACCCTATGGTTAAAGGTTTGCGTGCAACTACATTAAGAGTCCATATCTTAGTAACTGCTTGATGCATTCCATTGAAACGTTATACAACCCTTCCCAACCATCACAACTATGATAATAATCAAGTTAAATAACTCTATCCTGCATATAATGCAAATTATCACCCTTTAAGACATTGTGGTTAATGTTAAGCATGCAACTACATTGGAGTCCATTATCTCAGTATTCAAATAAGCGGTGGAATAGTCGAGCATGCTGTACTCCGACAGCTCTTGTTTAGCATATTTTCAATGATATCACAGCAGCCAGTTCACCTACTCATGTGTTTCCTGGCTTTCTCACACCAGAAATCCACACATTTGTTCCAAGCAACTGTCTGTTTTTCCACATAGACTGTTAGCCCATTGGCGGTAGATGAATGACGACTTTCGCTGTCACTTTTATCAAATGTCAGAAAGCATTTTGGCCGACCTGGGTTTCAAACCTACAACCCCTTGATTGAGTCACTACAAACTGAGCTATCGAGGCTCGGCTCAATTTTTTCAAATGGCTTGTCTAATTTCTAGAAAATTTGGCAGAAATAATTCTATGGAGTCGCTCTAAAAATTGGTCAAATAGGTTAGAAAGAAAATGACTCCTTGAGTTTACGACAAAATGCAAAATATGTTCAAAGTCGTCTGCTGCAGAATTGTCATATGAGGGGAAGGGTGAATAAAGAGAAGTAAAATTTAACATAAATTGTCATTTTTATTCTGTTTGAAAGAAATAATATAATCAATATGCATGTTTTATTTAAATACATATAAAATAAGTAATATAAAAATACAAAAAACAAATTAAGAAGTTTCCTACAAATTTTTTACTTGGTCTTAAAATCCTTTTATGTTAAAATGGGGTTTCCTTTTTTCCTTCAAATCTCTAACTGTCGGTCAGGAAATTAGGGAGTAAATAAGAAACATTTACCTGCATCCCATTAACCCTTTCCCACATACAGACGCCTCTGCAGCAGACAACTTTTGAAAACATTGTGACAAAAGTAGAAATTCCTCAAAACAAGCAATTTTCGAGGGTTATTATTCAAAAGCCAATTCATTTAATTTAATTTATCTACACAAAATATGGCAATATCATATAATTAATATAGTTTAATTATGATTATACATTATTATGGTTTAATATCGCTCTCTAAATACATACTGTGATACATATAACATAACATAGAACCACAGACACAAAATATGAGCTTCCATTTATATATTGTTTAATTCTTTCAGCGCCAAAGGCAATATTGAGGTTTTTGCAAACAATACAGATGCAGTTGAGTCAGCTCGGCATTTTTATCGTGGGAGAGTCTACTTTATCCCTTGCCTTTATACGACAATTATGTAGCAGACGTCTTTGAACATATTTTGTTAAAATTTAGAAAATAATTGAATGGATAACCTATGACTAAAAGTGGAAAACATTGTGGCAAAAAGAAGAAATTGCTTGTTTTGAGCAATTTCTTCTTTTGTCACTATGTTTTCAAAAAGCTGTCTGCTGCTGAGGCGTCAGAAAGCGTCTACATGAGGGAAAGGGTTAAACCATTCGGCGCTGAAAGAGTACAGCTGACAAGATTGAGAACATGAATGCATAAATGAGAAAATTTCTTTACAAGGAATGTTACATTAATGAATGAGCCATTTCTTCTTTTGCCACAATGTTTTTCCAAAGTAGTCTGCTACAGATTCATCAGAATGGAAGTGGATGGACACATATCGCAGTTGTACATAATGTGATTTATATATGAGTCATACTCTACAAAACAACAATAAGATTTTTGACAAATGATAAATATTCATATCTATATAGAGATTGTTATCTTAACCCACTTAGACTGTGCAATGTATATTTGACGCTTCTTGAATGCATCTGTGATGTGTTAGCAACTTAGCAAACACAAAATAGCCAGCCCAGATTGTACAAATCGATGGTTTCATGCAAAACGAAATGTACAGTGTGCGGAAACTTACATCACCGGCTAAAAAAAATTTTTTTTATTGCAGCGTTAATCATATGAACAGGAATATGACTTAATAATGTGCTATATCATATATATAAATAATTATTAATGGAAAATAAGATTACAATGTTTAAACAATCCATGCAAATGCTGATGGGTATGAAGTATGATAATGAAGTGATTGTAGTAGCAATGAAAACAGATTCAATTGAATATGCTTGAATTCTACAAAGTGTTACAAGGAGAATGGCAGTGGTAAGTTGTTATCACACATGCATAGAACCATAGTTAGTTAGGCTATATACTGCAGACTTCTGCCTGAATAACCTACAATGTTCTCATTAAACAGTGGAACCAACATTGTGATATCAACTGTAAGTTAACCCTTTCCCCTCATATAGATGCTTTCTGACACCTCTGCAGCAGACGGTTTTTTGAAAACATTGTGACAAAAGAAGAAATTGCTCAAAACGAGCAATTTCTCCTTTTGCCACAATGTTTTCCACTTTTAGTCACAGGTTATCCATTCAGTTATAGAGATTTTCTATTTTTTGACAAAATATGTTCAAAGTCGTCTACTGCTGAATTGTCGTATGAGGGAAAGGGTTAATAATGATGTATATAATAATGATTCTGGCATTTAGCAGAAAAGGCAATGCTTTAAGCATACAAATACTTGCATATATATATATATATATATATATACATTATCTACAACATATAAGTTTTACAATAGTTGAGCAAGAAGGGGTAATGTTGCATCTTTAAGCAAAGGAGACTGATGAGCCAATGCAAACAAACCAGAGCATTCAATCACAGGCGTCTAAGTTTTCATTTGAGAAAAAATAGGAAATAACACATGTTACTATAAATAGCATCTATAATATGGTTCATATAGTAGAATTCTATATAGAGAGGCTATTTATAGTAACACGGTCCTGTGTAGGATTATCCGATTTTTCTCAAACGATAACATTACAGTTATTATTATTACAGCATAAGGACAATATAGAGAGACTATGTGTAGTATCTTAACGAGGTATTGTGTTGTTGTTTTTTCAAATGAAAACTCGGACGCCTGTGCTTCAATGACCATATTCGTTCAGGACAATAATCAGATCTAGCTTCTGATGAAAAGCTAGAACAATAGCATTACTTCAATGTAGTCTAACTCCAAAGCACTAGCTGTATGTGGTATAAATACGGGAAACAACAAAACCCCTTTTCGCATGATGCGACCAATTTGTAATGATATGTATGATGAGAATTGCATCATGGGAAAACCAACCATCATATATTTGAAAACTGTGATGATCAAGTCAGATCAGACTGCATTTGCGCAGTCTGATTACTATAATCCACCCTATACATATTTTTATCATTCATTATTATCTGTTGAGCTTCTGGAGAAAGTAAATTCCATGTCAGCCATTATGATGAGCATTAATCAATTAATAGAATGTATTAACCTTTTTCCACTTGCCTAATGAAAGAAAGAATTCACCAGGCAAAAATGGTTACCGTCATATGTACCAAATCGGGCCCGGACAAAACAGGTGTTCAGCATTCACTACTTTCAATTTCAAACATTGTCAAATACTAAAAGTGAACGAATTAATCATTTCCAGTGCATCATATACACATTTAGAACGAATTTATAAACTCGATATGTCATATATTTAGTGCATACTGGTGATGGCATAAACTCATTTCTACACAAACACAATTTTTTTAGGGACTATTTAATGGCTCTAGATCAGCATTGCTGCGGATGTATTTGGCGTAATTTTACCTAATGTATTGCCTATGAAATACTCCATAGGGTGTTAGTCATGTGATATGGGTAGTTCATCCTTTTCCTAAAGTAGACCAAATATGTAAGCATGACTATTTGTGTTGGTTTTGAAACTCCATTTTTGTTAAAAATATTGCTTAGAAAAAAAATAAGGAGATTCTTTCTATTATTTTATGAGAACCTTATTGATCTTCATTTGCTGCAACAGCATCAAACTATATTGGAAGGTTTACATAATAATGAGCAATGGCAATGTGGTAGCACACTATGAAATTATCACATAGATGCATACACCCTTAAAACATAAAAGAAACGTTTACAATACAATATCAAACACAGTTTAATATAACCCTTTCCCATATACGTGTATGACAAATCAGAAGCAGATGACTTCGAAAACATCTTGGCAAAAATATGGAAAATCTCTATAACAGAAAGTAAACATTTTGAAAAGTGTTGAAAGCATTGAGGGAAAAATAAAAATTGCTCATGATGAGCAATTTCTCATTTTGCCACACTATTTTCAATTGCGTGTTGGCTGCTGCAGAGGCATCAAAAAGCGTCTGTATGTTGGAAAGGGATAAGCCAATGTGATGAGAAACCAACGAACTGAGGTGTCAAATTATTTACTTTAACCGATTCCCACCTATAGACGCATTCTGACGCGTCTGCAACAGACGACTTTTGAAAACATTGTGACAAAAGGAGAAATTGCTCAAAATGAGCAATTTCTCCTTTTGCCACAATGTTTTCAACTTTTTTCAGTAATTATACCTACAATTATAGAGATTTACCATATGTTTTAGTAGACATTTTCAAAGTCGTCTGCTGCAGATTTGCTGTATGTGGGAAAGGGTTAACGATGAAATAATATATCTAAAACTCAATTTCTATGTCTAAATGACCATCCAGACGTTTCCTTGAACATTTACTAACTTAAGCCTTTCCAACATACAACAATTCTGCAGCATATGACTTTGAAAACAAGTCTCCTTTGTCACAAATTGAACAAAGTTGAACAAATTGTAACAAAAGAATTAATTGCTCATCATGAGCAATTGCTCTGTTTTTCACAAAGTTTTCAGCATCTGTATGTGGGAAAGGGTTTAATCAGACTCTGGGGAGGACACAGATTGATCTTGAACTTTGTCAGTCACAAAGTTGCTTAGGTTTGTTTTCGCATGGCAGGCATGGCTGATGATTATATTGTAGACTGGTCGAAACATGAGGATTCTATGGATTTCTTTTCATTGTATGTAATGCTGATTTACAAGCTGATAGGAATTATCAGGTAGATTGATTGATTCGAGTTAAACACCGTTTTCAACAATTTTCAGTAATTCCAGACTTTCTCACACCAGTACTTCACACAACATACTTTCCAAACAACTGGCTGCTTTTCCACATAGACTGTTATTCCACTGGTGAAAGAATAATGACGCTTGTTACACTGACTTTTTGTCAAACGTCCGAAAGAATCAAACTCACAACCCCGCTTGACAGCCTGTGTTGCTACCAGACTGAGCTACCGGGGCTCAGGTAGATAAAACACTATATCGCCCATTCGCATTGTGTTATATGATATCCTGCTTATGACATTTTTACATGTTTACATACTAACACACCCAAACTAATTGAGATTCCCCTTATTCACAACTAAAAGGACAAAGTAACAAGTAAACAAGATCACGTTATGGTAGAATCACCGGAATGCAGATTTTTCCCTCATACGACAATTCTGCGGCAGACGACTTTGAACATATTTTGTCAAAAAATGGAAAATCTCTATAATTGGATGGATAACCTATGACGAACAGTTGAAAACATTGTGGCAGAAGGAGAAATTGCTCGTTTTGAGCAATTTCTTCTTTTGTAACTATGTTTTCAAAAAGCCGTCTGCTGCAGAGGCGTCAGAAAGTGTCTCCATGAGGGAAAGGGATAATATATGTATGAATTTTTATTAAACACTATTAATTTAGTATCCATTATATCCATTATCTTTCTTTCTATATCACTTTTCTTTTGAGCCCAATCATGGGAAAAGGTACAAGTTGGCAAATTCTGAGCAGTATTTTAAGGTTCAGCTCAGTCTGCACATCTTTTCTATCTCATCAGAATCTACACAAAATGACAGAAGCTTCTCCTTTAAACAAGTACATGTACAGAGTTTCAGGTCAACTTGTATTTTATTTTTTATAATGGTTCACATAGTACATAAATCATCACATTGATCAATTATCACATCTGTCCATGCAAAAAGGTACAATTAAGCTGGCTTTCGTGATCAGTGTCAATCTAGATCAGCCCGGTGCATCTACTTCATTGTTCACATATTACTATCATAAGACTATAATCATCTGCTGTCAACGTGAATAGATTCTGATATAAGATTATTAGCATATGTTTAGATACTGATAAGACTGTACAGGTTTATCTGATCCTTCACTGTTCAGAAGTGCCAACTTGTACCTTTACCAATGTAAGGGCTTCATTTAACCTATCATCGTATTGAACACTTATTATTTAATTAAACCTATAATAATCCATTCAGGTATCATCCTTTTTCTGTACCGTTGGCATCTTTGGGAACCATTTCTTCCACTTCACCGGAATGCTGCATAAGTCTCATCTGGTCCCTCTGATTTCGCTTGAAGAAACCAATCTGAAATCAAGATGTGTAACACTTTTAAAGATAACCGTCTTTTGCAAAAAAATGAAAACGATAGCTATTAAATGGGATTGATTGGAATAATTGTGACAGAAGGAAAAATAACTCAATTGGAGCGATTTCTAAAGTCGTGGGCTGCAAATTAAACACAATATTTTGAAGTTGTGGGAAAATATTTGATTATTAACTGTATTCTGTATTAAAATAAACAACTTTATGATTAATTCAACACTTTCCCACAAATAACAAATTTGCAGCAGGCGACAAAGCACTATAAGTTGAAATATTATTGTTGAACAGAGTTGAAAATTGGGACAAAAAGGGTAAATTGTTCATCAATTTCTCCTTTTGTCTTAAATTATTTTCAAAAAGGTTGTCTGTTATAGATGCGCTTGCATCTTCAAGTTTGAAAGGTTATTAAGTTTTCAAACATATATACAATGTGTGATGCCCCTTGGGCAGACAACATTTGAACACATTGTGGCAAAAGGAGAAAAAGTTCCTTCGGCTACAATGTTTTCAACTTTTTTCAGTAATTATATCTTCATTTACAGAGAATTTTTCATATTTTGAGTAGATAAATTAATTCCGAAGTCTTCCGCTAAACATGTGTTGTATGTGGGAAAGGGGGGTTAACCCTTTCCCTCATACAACAATTTTGCAGCAGACGACTAAACATATTTTGTCAAAAAAATAGAAAATCTCAATAATTGAATGGATAACCTATGACTAAAAGTGGAAAACATTGTGGCAAAAAGAGAAATTGCTCGTTTTGAGCAATTTCTTCTCATGTCACTTTGTTTTCAAAAAGCCATCTGCTGCAGGGGCGTCAGAAAGCGTCTGTATGAGGGAAAGGGTTAAAAACGTTGACCTGTCAATATAACTAGAATGGAGTGCTCCGCGGAGCATGTGTGTCACCTGCACCTGCTCATTGAAAGTGTGAAGAAAAAGTGTGACGAAAAAGTGTGACGGACAGACTGACTGATGGACGGATGGACAGACAGACAGACAGACGCCAGACAAAAAAAAAGGTAATCCCTAAGTGCCTACCATGCTACACAGGGTGACACAAAAACATGATAATTATTTTTTATTATTTATTAGGGTTTTACGCAGCTTTCAACATTATTTCAGTTATATCACGGCGACAGTTCACTTATTCATGATCCCTGGGTAAACAAACCAGTACTAAGCTAGAAAATGTGCCTTGCCCAAGGGCACTCCACCATGACCATAGTGCCGCGACACCCGGTTTCAAAACCCCCAACGCTAACCACTTGACCACAGATAATTATTACAACTTACCTTCCATAATATGAGAACAATTAACACAATAAGGAGTACACCACCGAGAACGCTGATCAGAATGATCCACCAAGCTATTGTCTTGGGTGGTGGAGATAGAGGATATATATCTGTCTGTACCTGAAAAACCGGAGAAAATACAATATGTTTAACCCTTTACCACATACAGACACTTTCTGATACCTCTGCAGCAGACGGCCTTTTTGAAAACATTGTGACAAAAGAAGAAATTGCTAAGAACGAGCATATTTAACATGATGAGCAATTTCTCCTTTTGCCACAATGATTTCAACACTATCTAATGATTATACTTTCGTATATAGAGAATTTTCATATGTGTGTTCAAAGTCGTCTGCTGCAGATTTGTTGTATGTGGGGAAGGGGGGTTAAAAATTATTTGTTGAATATGCATCGAAATGTGTCTGCATGTGGACGAGGGTTAACCCTTTCCCTCATACGACAATTCTGCAGCAGACGACTTTAAACATATTTTGTCAAAAAATAGAAAATCTCTATAATTGAAAGGATAACCAATGGCTAAAAGTGGGAAACATTGTGGTAAAAGGAGAAATTGCTCGTTTTGAGCAATTTCTTCTTTTGTCACTATGTTTTACAAAAAGCTGTCTGCTGCAGAGGCGTCAGAAAGCATCTATATGAGGGAAAGGAATATTACTTAGCCCTAAGTAAGCTTGGTGGAACTGGACCAAGATGTCATTATCTTTACCCTTGTCTTACCTTACTTTGTATCAGCAGTCAATTGAGAAGTGTTGAACTGATGCTTGTTCATGTTTTAACACTTTCTTATTTGTAGACAAATTTTAACGCATCTGCAGCAGTCGGATTTTGAAAACAAAGTGCAAATTCTCCTGTTGCCACACTGTTTTCAACTCTATAAAATAATTATACTTTCATTTAAAGATATTTTCCATAATAATTATGTATTTGCCCAGACATTTTCAAAGTCGTCTTCTGCAGATTTGTTGTATGTGGGAAAGGGTTAAGTTCTCAGCAGGGTAGATTTTCTTTAATGCTTAGGCCAACGTACTTCGGGTACACAAATATAATGTGAATCAGAAGAACCAGGGACGTAGATCTACGTCCCCGGAAGAACCAAACTAAACTTACGTCTGTAAAATGCTCTAAGTGAGGCGATACTAAACGGTCTTGTTCATCAAAGCTGACATACACATCTGATTTAATTGTAACAGTTTGATCATCCTGTAAATAATGGAAAAAACAGTATTGAATTATATACTACAATCATGAAGAATAAAATTCAGCAAATTTGTTATGACTAATAATATGTCAAATATAAAGGATTCCATAGCAAATTTTAAGAATATCCAGATAAAAATGTATAGCAATCAACAGTATAGAGGCTGGTCAGAGGCTGCAGATTCCCCAGGTAGCCTGGCTCTACATGTACATAATGGTATATATATACTTGTGGCGCAGGCTATACAAAATCTGTCCCAGCTGGCCTGGCTCTAAATACACATGAGCCGTCCTGCGAGAAAATCAACATTATGGACTTTGCATAATGTATCGACCCAGATAAGCCAGCACCCTCCGCTCAGGCTAATCCGGGCCAACACATTCCAGCTCAATGGGATAGAGGTATAGAGTAATGATTCCTGAAACAGAAAACCCACAGGAGGCGCAACATGTCTGTCCGGATTAGCCTGTGTGGCATGCTAAGGCTGATCCGGTTTGATTCTTTATGCAATGTTGGATTTCTCGTGGGACGGCTCACATGTATATACAGTCAAACCTGTGCTAAAGATCATCTTGGAATGGTGATTGCATAAAGCTGTAGCAGACAAAATTTAAAAGATTTTGTCAAAAATATAGAAAATCACTTCAAAAGAATGTATACATAATTAATTCATGTATTTAAAAACAATAATTTTTAAAGCGTCTGCAATAAATGCAGGTGGGAAAGACGTGAATCATACTGAGAAATAATTTGTTCTCAATGAATAGACACGACCTTATCTGATATGTTGTACATCCACAAATAACCATCCTCGGTACCCAGGCTATTTAATACATGTATACACTAATAGTATAAATAGCCTGGGTACCGAGGATGCAAATAACAGAGGATCAAGATAAGGTCACCATGAATAAATAAATATAATTGTATAAAAGTGAAAGCAAAATTGACAATCAAAAAAAGTTTAGGTTAGGAAAGCTTGAAGATAGTCCATGCACTCTTAACATTAGGGTTCCATGCTTTTGGTTCATATCTACATGTTTTGTTCGGTCAGTGATAATAATTTATTAATTGATTGATTGAGGTTTTACGCCGTTTTCAAAAATAATTCAATCATATCACGGCGGCCGGTTCACGGTAAGACTACCCGGCTGTAGCTTTTCCGGGGACTCTTACTAAAATCCATGGAAAACCCCTGGAGTATTCGGACAACTTTCCAGGGATACTTTGGGATAATCTGACACTTTCCATGGAAAATCCAGTACATTTAAGTGGACAACCTGGAAATTCCATGGAAAAACCCATGGACACGCTGTAACGTGAACAACCCTGGAATAGTTCCGTGGACACCGGAGTATTCGGACCAATTCCAGCGTTTCCGCATCTTTACATTAAATTCCATGGTTTTTTCCATGGTTTTTCCATGGTTTCGCTGTATTTTCCATGTATTTTTGTATTTTCTGTTAAGAGTCCCCGGAAAAGCTACAGCCGGGAACTCTGTTTTCTGGCTTCCCCATACCAGTAATCCACACAACAAACTTTCCAAGCAACTGGCTGCTTTTCCACATAGCCTGTTTGCCAATTAGTGGACAACTTATGACGCTTGTCGCATTAACCATTATCAAATGTCAGAAAGCATGTTGGCCGAGCTGGGATTCGAACTCACAACCCCTGGATTGACAGCGGCGTCAGAAATTGTCTCTATGTGGGAAAGGAGGGTTAAGGTCAAACAAATGATCATGTGAACTGAGGGGCAAACATGCTGTTTCATATTGGTTCTATAAAGCATGACATTAGAGATTAGGATTTCGCCATTCATTTGCTGCATGATATTCGACCTACCTGGCCGTGCAGGATTTGAGACTGATGCAAGGCAATTTTTATCTTTATTAACCCTTTCCCACATAAAGACGCTTTCTGACGCCTTTGCAGAAGACGAAATTTAAAATAATTGTGGCAAAAGGCGAAATTGCTCATAATGAGCAATTTCTCCTTTTGCCACAATTATTTCAACTCTATTCAATAATTATATATACTTTCTTTTGTAGACATTTTGAATATTTTGACCTAGATAATATCAAAGTTATTTGCTGCAGCTTTGATGTATGTGGGAAATGGTTTAAGTAATTCATTGATAGAGATTATCAAAGTCATCTGCTGTATATTTGTTGTTTGTGATAAACCCATTCACATGTTGTGTTGTTCCATCATTTGTTAGTTTGCCATTTCTATGTATGTATAGTTGATTGTTAGAATTGTCTGAATATAAATTTTCCAGAGGCCCACATAGAAGACTCAGGGTAAAACCCAAATGTGCTGCCTCTTTAAATAAAGTCTTTAAATTAATATTATTAGTTTTATTATTATTATAGGCTGGTTAGATTATTTTAACATGGCGAAGTTATTTCAATGTGGCGAAAGTGGTGGCGAAAGACAAATTCAACCAAGAGCAGGCCCTGATAGGGTTAATTAAGGAAGCAATAAATTATAATCACTTGTACATATTGGAGCATGGTTGGATCAATACCAATAATGCATGAACGACTATATGTGACTTTTACCAATTGCCTCCATAAAAAACATGCTTTATTAACTTTTTCCCATATGCAGACACTTTCCGATGCCTCTGCTCATAATGAGTAATTTCTTTATTTGCCACAATGTTTTCAACGTGTTTTCCAATAATTATAAGCCTACTTAGGTATTCTTTATATTTCTGCCTAAATGTTTTCAAAGTGGTAAACAATGGAAATTTAGGTGCCATTGCTCGTTCTGAGCAATGGCACCTAAATTTGCATTGTTTACAAAGGGGTCAAAATTGCCCCGTAACCACGCCGTTTCTCGTATCATCTATTGTCTTCAGATATGCTTTCAGATTGCTACAAAAATATCTTATCAAGGAAAGGGTTAAGGGTTTAAACGAGCAATTTCTCCTTTTGCCACAATGTTTTCCACTTTTAGTCATAGGTTATCCATTCAATTATGGAGATTTTCTATGTTTTGACAAAATACGTTCTAAGTCGTCTGCTGCATAATTGTCGTATGAGGGAAAGGGTTTAAGCATGGAGACAGCCAATAAAGCCATTGTCATTTATAACTGAGACAAAATTGCCATTTTATCTATACATCGAAATCTGCACAAGACATGGTACAAACAACTTTCAAAACAGTCCGTAACTATACCTACCGAATCTATATTCCTTTGTGACTGCATTAAAATTAAAGATAAATAACATTTAATTGAATCATAAAAGGACAAAACTCTATCAAAACCAAATGTAATTGGGCATTTGGTTGTAGTGTAGAACCAGATCATTTAGTTCATCTGCGCAGTTTGATCTGGCTATGTACTGTTTGCGCATTAAACATAGACATTTGCAAAAACGTATATAAAGCAGTATCAATGTGAATGCTCAGCATGAATGCACATGCAGGTCTTTTACCACACATGTACTTTATTACATTAACCCTTTCCCACATTCAGCAAGTCAGCAGCAGACGACTTTCAAAGCATCAGGTCAAAAATATGGAAACTCTTTATAAATGAAAAACCAAAGTTGAAAACATAGAGGCAAAAGGAAAAATGATGAGCAATTTCTCCTCTTGCCATAATGTTTTCAAGTCATCTGCTGCAGAAGTGTCAGAAAGCGTCTATATGTGGGAAAGGGTTAATGCAAGCAAGAGCATGGCTTATACTATACGTTTAGATGATAGTCTGATTAAATCTCATTAAAATCAGACCAAATTACTTCCCTTTGTGTTACATTGTAAATGTAGCTGACAACACAGTATAAAAGTTCGTCTCAAATTGACTGTTAACATTTAAATATTGATGAGCAGATTCTCATTTTTTCTGTCAAAAGAAATACAACAAATACACCCATCACCACTGCTTATCTATCTTGTTTATACATATGATTTATCTCCCCTGTTGATACCAAACTATTTATTTGGATGACAAATTTGATTGGCTGATGCAGAGGTCAATCTGAGACGACCTTTAACAGGAAGTCATCAGATCTTTATGAGTGTTTGCTACTGAGCAATTTCTAAAATATGAATAAAAGTAGAAGTTTAGTCTATTTCATGCTAATCATAACTGAATGTTTTCTTGTAGATAACTGTTGACATCTGTGCAGCAGACAAAACATTGTGGTCATTGATATCCCACTTATTTGCCCCTAATGACAGTTATAATTTTATGCAGGGCAATCACTTTAGTATCACTAAGTTATTATCAAAATTATATTCCAGGTGTACAACTACACTTAGTAATTAAATTTTCCATTTTAAGAGTTATTATTTCAGGTCAATCATTCTAGTATTACTAAGTGATTATCAAAATTATATTCTAATTTAACCCTTTCCCTCATACAACAATTTTGCAGCAGACGACTTTGAAAATATTTTGACAAAAAATAGAATATCTCTGTAATTGAATGGATAACCTATGACTAAAAGTGGAAAACATTGTTGCAAAAGTAGAAATGGCTCGTTTTGAGCAATTTCTTCTTTTGTAACTATGTTTTCAAAAAACCGAATGCTGCAGAGGCGTCAGAAAGTGTCTATATGAGGGAAAGGGTTAACTACACTTAGTAATTAAATTTTCTTAAGACTATTCAAAATAATACTTTTCGAAAGAAACATGACACAAATGTCAGATGGATGAGGGTTAAGCAAAAGAACGCACAAAACACTCTATCTTGGGGCATTTTCATGTGTATTTAGTCATTTCATGGCAACGGAACACTTATTCATGGTCATGGTAAGACAAATCAGTACTATGCTCTAGTAGAGAATGTGACTTGCATAAGGGCACTACACCATGACCCCCAGGGGCTAGGATCGAACCCGGGTCATCCTGTCCTAAATGCAGGCATACAGTACAAATGAAGCATAACGAAACTTACAGAGAAAAGAGATAACACAGCACCATTTACTATAAACTCTAATGACACAACGGCACTTTCTCTAGGAGGAATGTTCTTAAGCTCGCATTCATATCTGGAACAGGTTGTTTTGGTGCAGTCCTGTAAAATATAGAGAATATTATGTTGCAGTAGCGATGAGTTACCTTGTATGAATGAATGAATGGGGTTGAATGCCGTCTTCAACAATTTTTCAGTCATTTCACGGCGGCAAGTTCACCTATTCATGCATTTCCTAGGTTTCTCATACCAGTACTCAACACAACATACTTTCCAAGCAACTGACTTCTTTTCCAGATAGACTATTAGCCCATTGGTGAAAGACGAATGACGAATATCAGTGACTTTTGTCATACGTCGGAAAGAATGTTGGCAGAGCTGGGATTCTAACTCGATCACGTCCCGGTTCGGTGCGATCATTCGCTTTGTATTTTACAATAAAGCACAGAGAATAATGGTTACCTGGCGAGACAGAAGATTGAGTCAGACGTAAATTTTCCCATGATCTAAGTAGCAAACTACTGTGACATGGTTAACATTTTGTTTTATATACCTATTGTATCTTTTCCCACATACGGTTAATCAGCAGAATGCGACTTTGGAGATATTTAGTTAAAATGTCCATAAATGAAATAAACCGTATTGAGTAAAGATGAAAACTTCGTGGCAAATGGCGAACTTGCTCATCATGAACAATTTCCTCGTTTGCCAAAATGTTTTTAAAAGTCATCAGCTGCAGTTTCATCAGAAAACATCTATATGTGGGAAAGGTTTAAGACAGAACAAAGACTATAATTAACAAATTTAAATGTTTTCAAAAAATAAATATCACATTTTATAAATTAAATAATATGAATGGCAAGTAAACGACGTCACACTTCCACTTTTTGAATGATATGACATTTTATGTTATGCTAAATGATGAGATACTGTGTTCTATCAGTGAAATTAAATCCATATCACTCACTGATATCACCCACACTGTGAGTGACATAGGTATGCCGGAACTTCTTTTCCGTATTCCGTAAATTTAACAAATCGGACTTATTGTCATTGTCTGACATTGTCTAGTAAACAAATAAATCCAATAGATGTGTTCATTATTATTTCTCGTAACAACTTTTCAATATGGCGGACAAACCGTGTTTGAATAGGACATTCACACAGATTCGTCCGCATGTGAACAGGTATGAAGGGACTAAATAGTTAAATTCTTTCGTCATCAATTAGCATAAAATAAAAATAAAATGTGTTTGTTTTGAGTGGATATGGAATATTATCTCATCGAGAAGTGATACTTCTCGATGAGATATATTCCATATCCAGATCTGTTCATATCCACTCAAAACAAACAAATATCCTCTATATATTTCAAAGGCATCTATGTAGCAGTTTTCAACCCTGTTTAGATTATACTTCAATTTTATAAAAAAAAAAAAACACTATTCCATGCAATTTCTCATTTTGCCACCATGACTTTAAAGGTTTAATTACTGTAACATGTGATCTTGATATCATGTCTCAGAAAATTTGTTTGCATCATAGGTTTCACATCAAAATAAATTCCTTCTTTGTTTCCATGTAAATCAACCAGTTTCAGTCCTCAATTGTCACACTTTCTAAGCGTTTCTCATGTAGAACACCATTAAATTTTATCATTGATAAGAATCGAAATAAAATGGGGGGCATGCATTATGCAAGAAAGAATTCACCAGGCGAAAATGGTTACGGTCATTTTGGACCAATTCGGGCCCGGAAAACCCACTGATGTTTAGCATTCTCTAATTTCACTTTCAGTTTCAAACAAAGTCACAATATTGAAAGTGATCAAATCAATCATTTCCAGTGCATCCTATCCAATAGGAAATTCAAATGCATTCTGGTGATGGTATACACTCATTTCTACGCAAACAACTTTTTTTAGGGACTATTTGGCGTAATTTGATTTCATAGTGAGAAAGAGTTTTGCACTTACCGTATTTCGCATATCACTTAACTCTCGAATCTCAGCAACCCTGTCTTTACTCGGCGACTCATTAACATAATACGTTGGACCCACTTCTTTAGAGTAAATTAGTGGAGCGCCTTCAGGATCCGGGAATGAACACTTGATTTCACAAGGCATTTTACAACTCCACTGTTTAGTGAAAAAAAAATGAAAATAATTATTGTTGCGATTCAATTAACTATATTATGTTTTGAATTCCGTTGTCCACATATGACACTTCTGCAGCAAAAGAATTTAAAAAACATGCAGTGTCATTTAACAAGGAGGTAATTTTTTTTTTTATTTATTTCACACAAGATATACATTATGTACATGTTACAATACAATCAACAATAAAACTTTCGAAAATATGTCTTCTATTTCGAGAACGTTATGTACCATGCATTTCAATATTCTTGCAATGGAGGTAATTTTATCGGAAAACTTCTTTAACGCTTTCCCTCATATAGACGCCTCTGCAGCAGACGCCTTTTTGAAAACATAGTGACAAAAGAAGAAATTGCTCAAAACGAGCAATTTCTCCTTTTGCCAAATGTTTTCCACTTTTAGTCATAGGTTATCCATTCAATTATAGAGATGTTCTTTTTTTTGACAAAACACGTTCAAAGTCGTCTGCTGCAGAATTGTTGTATGAGGGAAAGGGTTAATGAACAAATTGAGACTTTTTTCCTTCTATTCTTTGTCTATGTAAACAATTTCCCCCTTCCATACAAACTTAGGGGATAATAGGCAAAACAGTGTGAGAATAATCCCCCCTCTTAGATTTGACACTGACATGTAGTAAAACATATTGTATCATAACCTCTATAAATGAAAGTTTAATCATTGATTACAGTCCAAAACATTATGGCAAAAGGAGAAATTGCTCATTATGCACAGTTTCTCCTTTGGCCATAATGTTTTCAAAAGTCGTCTCAGCTGTCGAAGCATTGGAAAGTGTCTGTAAACCTTTTCCCATTTGCAGCAGACTTCAATGTCATAGAAAAGTGTAAATATTGTTGCAAGTGGAAAAAATGCTCACAATGAGCAATTTCTCAAAAATACATAACTTTCATTTATTTACATTTTTCATATTTTTGCCGAGATATTTTCACATTTGTCTGCTGCAGATTTGTTATACATGTATTTGGATAAGGTTAATCAATATAAAGTGAGAGCCTGGTATATTTCAACTGTTGAAAACATTGCTGGAAAAGGAGTTATCAGTCTTTACAATTTAACCCTTCACCCAGTACAGCTGACTTTTGATGCAAAAAAACTACTTGACAAAATAAAGAAAAATGAAGGAATTGCTCTGTATGAGTAATTTATTACATTTACACCTATATTTTTAAAGTAATCTGCTGCAGAGACATTAAAATTGCGGACGAATTTAGAAAATAATTTCTCCCTTTGCCATAATATTTTAAACTTCAATATCTTTATAACTTCATTCATAGAGTTTGTCCATATATTTTTTAAAGATTTTTAAAAGTTGTCGGCTGCTGATGTTACAGTTATATGTAGGAAAGGTATAACCCTTTACCTCATATAGACACTTTCTGACGCCTCTGCAGCAGACGGCTTTTTGAAACCATAGTGACAAAAGAAGAAATTGCTCAAGATGAGCAATTTCTCCTTTGCCACAATGTTTTCCACTTTTAGTGATAGGTTATCCATTCAATTATAGAGATTTTCTAATTTTTTTACAAAATAAAGTTGTCTGCTGCAGAATTGTCATATGAGGAAGGGGTATAACAGTTAATTTCAGATCTTATTGGTAATTGGAGCTATACTCACTGTTGTTTTGTTGAGATAGACTTGAGCTTTTCCACCTGACTGGATCTGTGGATATTGTATCGTAAGTTGTGCTGATGGCAAGGGGCTTGGACCTTGGTTATGTAGTTCATAGACATGCTCGGCTTTGTAGTTCGCACTCGTATCACCCACAGTGATGTAAGATGGCCGAGACACACTGTTAATGAATAATGTATTAAACGTTTTATTACATGTGTCAAAACTATTTATGCCCCGCCCCAAATTGGTAGCCAATTGAAAAATTGAAGATGCAATCTATTACATTTTTTAAGTTAAATATATATGTGTATATAAGATGCAATCTATTACATTTACCAGATATGTCATGGAAGATGAACAAATATCTTCAATATGAGTGATTCTAAATGAAATCAGCAAACAGGATTTTGTAATTAGTGATGACACAGATCAACCAGAGCTTGCACACTTTCTGATCAGAGTTTTCATTAATTGTAAACCCTTGCCCACATACAACAAATATGCAGCAGGTGACTTTGATCATGTCATTTTTGGAACAGGGTTGAAAACATTGGGGCAAAAGAAGAAATTTGTTGATAATGAGCAATTACTACTTTTATCACAAAAGTGGATGCACTTAAAATGTTATATTTGAGCATTTTCAGTATGTTGACCTTGTTTGAAAGTTTAATTCATGTTTTGAATAGATATGTTAACAAGAGTTGTCGGAGGACAATATAGCTCGCCTATCAGCGTCATCGTCTATAAGGGCCTACTTCAGAACAGTTATAGCATTAGGTAAAGTCACACAGTATCACCTATTGCAAGATAAAACACCTTTTCAATTCTTGCATGCAAATGTTAACCAAGTCCATACAGGCCCTTTTGGGCCTTTTAAATCTGTAAATTTATTTATATACGATAAGCAACAGCATACACAGAGTCTGAGAAAAGGCCTTGCACGCAAAGGTTTGACCAAAATTCTAAGTCCAAAAACGGGCACAATTCAGTCAAAATCCATTCCAGAGTTATGGAACTTGACATACAAGGTCATCTAATAACCCTGAATAGGTGTGTGAAGTTTCAAAGCAACAGCATGCACAGTGTCTGAGAAAAGAACTTGCACGCAAAGGTTTGACCAAGCTGGCAATGCGGCAAGTTACTTACGCCAACGCGGACGCCAACGTGGACGCCAACGCGGACGCCAACGTAATTACATAAGCTCCCCTATTTCTTCGAATAGGCGAGCTAACAAAAAGTGATGGATAAAAACAATGCGAAATATTATCTGACACGAGAAATTAGTTGTGTAATTTTGCAGCATTATGGAGACAGAAGGTTGCAATGTTTGCAAGTAAGACAGGCAAGTCTCTTTGTGGGTATTGGGTAGACTTTATCACGTTCACAAGTTCTATTATAGCAATTTTGACAATTTCAAGGGCCATAATCCAGTCTTGCATGGGCAGATCTAGCTGGTTTGAGAAAGGAACCAAACTTGCATGGATACCTTACTACTGCTACTGTGTAACTTTGGTGAAGATCAGATACTAAATGGTTTGTGAAAGAAACCCAAGCTCTCATGGATATCTAACTACTGTTAAAGTTTGATTGAGATACAATCAAAACTGAAGACTGTATTGCGTTCACAAGCAATTGTTTACGGATGCACGGAGGCACGAACGACGGACACCACGCCATGGCAAAAGCTCTTCTGGCCTTTGGCCAGTAGAGCTAAAAACAAGTTTCATCCCAGTCCGATTTCGTCCAAATCCGATTTCGTCCAAATGATGGTTACCATTTTCGCGGAGTAAATTCTTTCTTGCACAAAAAAATTATCCTTAATTTTCTTTGGATTATTTTAAAGCTTTGAGGTAGCTTGTTTCAATGATATAGGATGTTCTACCTGTAAAACACTTAGACCGTGTGACAATTGAGCGTTGAAACTGATTGATTTAAGCCTACACGGAAACAAAGAAGGAATGTATTTGGTGTATTGTGACCTCTACACGATATAATATACTTACCCATAAAACGATGTAGAGACTTTGTTTTTGACATTCACCGTCAAAGTTTCCTCGTTATTATATTGGGTCGTCTCTGTGCTCAGTGTTGTGGCGTTAAGATGAAACTTTAACTTCTTGTCGGTGATCGATTCCGGGACAACAAAATACACGTGGAACCTAAATATAGTGAGGTTAAATAATTACTGATCGTGATTTCTGTAGTTTGGCAGAATCATGCAGTATTACATATAGGATCTGACATGAGTTGTCATTTCATATAAAGTTTTGTTAAACGAGTTCAAGATTTTTTGTTATTAAGCGAGCCTGTGGCGAGCTTTATAACAAATATCTTGGACGAGTTTGATAAAACTGTTTATGAAATGACAACGAATGTCAGATTCTTTTTATCACATGATGAAACACACAAAGAAAATCAGGTTTTCCAAAGCTTTTTTAATTTCGTCAGTAAACCGTATAACAATGCCACAAATAATTATTCCGAGGTCATATTCAGCTTAGTTTATTAAAAGTAATAATAAATAACACTCATGAGATATTATATCTATTACATAAAGTGACTTATGATGCGTATTTCGATAAAAACGTACATAACGTTTACAATATTTCTAGATGAAATTTACGGGTTTTGGCGCCAAAGTGACTAACGTATGACGTCATTTTCCTAGTATTAGATCATGTTATATTACACACGTTGTATATAAAGAAAAACGTAATGGGTATATTACATGGGATACAAGCATTATCATGTGATAAAATAATATATCACATATTATATAATTATCAATTCATACCAAAATGTGGTTGTAACAGAATCTGACTTCTTATTGCGCTTTTATCTTAAGTTATCTAGCAGCATAGGGGAAATTGGTTCACTCTTTTCCACCTGCAGATGCATTTTGTCACATCTGCAACTGTCAAAGTTTGAATATATTGTGACAAAAGGAAAATGGCTCATAATGAGCTCTATAAAATTATATTACTTTTATTCATAGAGATGTTTTCTTATTTTGCCGAGATGTCGTCAAGGTTGTCTGCTGCAGATTAATCATACGTTGGAAATGATTCAACCAAAAGTAATCAACTAACCCAATCAGATGCATTTGAGAAAGGGTTAGTTTAAACATATTGATTTCTCATATATTTTACATAATAGCTGGGATCAACAAAAAATAAAACAATGGATAAATGAATTGGACTGAAAGCTTAGATACTTATTTTAGTATCATCTAGGGAGATAAAGAGATCACATACCCTACACCACTGTCATTATACAAAGGATTTCCAAATGAGCATATCAACATCAGTTCATCATCTGTTTTCTCCGGGATAAAAATGTTCTGTAAGAGCTGCTGCTCTTCTGTTACTTCTGATCCATCTGAAGAAACAATGAATAACCTTTCACCTTTTTTATCCTTTCCCACTTGAAGATGCATTTTAAATTTGACGCATCTGCAGCATATGACTTTTGAAATCATTTTGGCAACAGGTGAAAGTGCTTATAATTAGCAATTTATCCATTTGCCAAACTGTTCCCACCTCTATTCAATACTCATTCTTTCAGTTAACCCTTTCCCAATTGCAGGATTATTCGGACGCACTTAGTTACAACAGAAGACTAATGAAAATGTCGTAGCAAAAGGAAAAAATGGTCTTCATGAACAATTGCTCCTTTTGCCACAATGTTTTAACCCTTTCCCTCATATAGGTGCTTTTGGACGCCTCTGCAGCAGACGGCTTTTTGAAAACATAATGACAAAAGAAGAAATTGCACAAAACGTGCAATTTCTCCTTTTGCCACAATGTTTTACACTTTAAGTCATAGGTTATCCATTCAATTATAGAGATTTTCTATGTTTTGACAAAATATGTTCAAAGTCGTCTGCTGCAGAATTGTCGTATGAGGGAAAGGTTTAACCTCTACTCAATAAGCATATTTTCATTTATAGAGAATTTCCATATAGTCGTTTTGAAAGTTGTCCACTGTATGTTGGAAAGGATTGGACCATCTGCCGCATACAACTTTTGAAACCATTGTGGCACTAGGAGAAATTGCTCAATTCCTCTATTTGCCACAGTGTTTTCACCTCAGTTATTATACTTTCAGTTTTTCTATATTTTTTGTAAAATGTTTTCAGTCATCTGCTGCAGTCTTTGTGTATTATTGTGAATTTGAGGGTTAAAATTGAAATTTTAGGATTTACTTAAAAAATGTCAAAGCAATTTAATGAGCAATTTCTCCATTTTCTATATATTATTCAAAAGTTATCTATATCAAAGACAGAACTAAATGGATAAATCTCCATCCTAATAAAGAAAACTTTTGACAAGATAAGTTTTGAAAATACTGTAACAAAATGGAGACCCTCTTTTTGCTACAATGCCTTCAAAAGTCGTCTGCGAAAAAATTATAAAACTGCATCTGCCTCTGGCCTAGGTCTAGATAAGAGCATGTAAATTCCATCAACATTATTTACCCTTTCCCTCATATAGACGCTTTCTGAAGCCTCTGCAGCAGACGGCTTTTTGAAAACATAGTGAAAAATGAAGAAATTGCTCAAAACAAGCAATTTCTCCTTTTGACACATGGTTTTCCACTTTTAGTCATACAGGTTACCTATTCAATTATAGAGATTTTTTACTTTTTGACAAAATATGTTCAAAGTCGTCTGCTGCAGAATTGTCGTATGTTAAGTGATAAGTAATATTGAACACGATCCCACATACCACAAATCTGCAGCAGATGACTTTGAAAACATCTTGGCAAACACGTGAAACATCTCTGATAAAGAGAGTTCAAATATTTAATAGAGTTAAAAGATTGTCGCATCATGAGCAATTTCATCTTTTGCCACATTGTTTTCAAAGGTCGTCGGCTGCAGAAGTGTCAGAAAGCATCCGTATAAGGGAAAAGGTTAAATATTAAAACACATGTTTCATCCTTTTTGTTTACCAAAATAAAAATGGCGAAATAGTTCATTTCTTAACAAGTATTGTTATTCAGCAAGGTAGCGTTCCATGTCAACTTGGTAATTTACTATACTCATTAGTTCACACAGACGACATTTGACACCAGGCAAATATGATGAGCATTAATGGAGAATATCTTTTTAAAAATGTGCTAATTAGAGAAACACCAAACAATTTGAGATTGACAACCATATTTAGTTGATGCCTTTATATGATCTGAGGAATCCGCTGTGGTCGAGTGGTTAGCGTCGGGGATTTCGAAACCGGGTGTCTCGGGTTCGATCCCCAGTCGCGGCACTACGGTCATGGTGGAGTGTGACAAAAGGAGAAATTGCACGTTTTATGCAATTTCTTCTTTTGTTACTATGTTTTCAAAAAGCCGTCTGCTGCAGAGGCGTTAGAAAGCGTCTATATGAGGGAAAGGGTTAAAGAAAACCAAATACCTTTGAGAGTCTGCTCTTCTTCTTCCACGAACCCACATTTGACTTCGGTCGACCCGTGTTCTTGAGACACTTTCTGATACTGTAGTGATTTGGGCATTGTTATGAACAGGTTTGAGCCGTAACTCGGATCCCCCGACTTGGTGATTGTGACGTGTAAATCGACCAAAGGCGTTCCAATTATGAAGTAATTTTCTGCATCTAGCTTGACGTATATGAGGTCTGCCTGTACTTGAAGGTCTGTGTTGCATTGGTTATTCGGGCAGTCCTTTTTATAATCAATCTAAAAAAACAAATGAGTACAAAACTTTAACCATTTAACAATTACAGATGCTTTCTTGCACCCCAGCAGAAAAAGGTTCATGAAATCATTGTGGCTAAAGAGAAATTGCACATCGTCATAATGAACTATTCCTCCTTTTGCCACAAAAGTTTTATTAATTTGTTTTCATAATAGTTTTTGCATTTGAAGATAGTAATATCATATTTTGCCTAGATTTTTTTAAATGCATGACTTTTGTGCTGCTGAGTTGTTGTATGTGGGAGAGGGTTTATCAAACTTGCCATAAACATTTGGACTAAAATTTGAGAGATTTGAAAGGAACTGTTCAATGTTTTATATATGAGCCATTCTACGAGAAAATCAACATTATGTACTCTGCGTAATGTATCGATCCCTTTCAGCCTGCGCATGCAGTCCGCAGAGGCTAATCCTGGACGACTCATTCCGTCTCAGGGAGATAGAGGGTATGGAGTTATGATTCCTGAAACTGAAAAATCAACAGGAGGCGAAGTGTCTGTCCGGAGTGGCCTGGGCGGCATGCTTAGGCTGATCCGGGTCAAAACTTTACGCGGATTCCACACTGTTGGTTTTCTCATAATTCGGCGCATATGTATATGTAGATGGGCGACTTGAATTTGGCAAATTTTAAATTATTCAAGGGAAATTACTCTGGAATATCAAGGGTGATTTTGTTGGGTACCAAACTTGGCTGAAATAGGACTTCTAACCCTTTCCCACATACAACACCTATGCTTTGAAAACATATACCTAAAGGTAATAAAATTATTTAACCCTTTTCCTCATATAGACGCTTTCTGACGCCTCTGCAGCAGATGGCTTTTTGAAAACATAGTGACAAAAGAAAAAATTGCTCAAAACGAGCAATTTCTCCTTTTGCCACAATGTTTTCCACTTTTAGTCATAGGTTATCCATTCAATTATAGAGATTTTCTATGCTATGACAAAATATGTTCAAAGTCGTCTGCTGCAACATTGTCTTATGAGGTTCAAAACTATATATATATTTATATATATAAACATAAATCTTAATTAAATTTAATTAATAGCTATTTTTTTAACTATTGTATTAATTGTCTTAACCATTTCTGTATGTATATTTGTGAAAATCAACCATGAGCTGTTTATGTTTAAGTTGAAAATACAATATCTGTTCTGTTCGGTTCTATTCTGTACAAAATGCATGGCTAATGCATGGCTAACTTTTTAGACCTTGCATTGTAATGAAAGGGTTGTATTCACAATATTTCCTTACCAATAGTTTCGCTTCCATGAGATTCTTGTTAGGTGATGCTCCGCTAAATTTGTTCAGGGTAGGTTTGACAAACGAGTCTGTTTGTATATTGTCTACAGTATAATCAGCGGTTATCAGCACTGGTGTGACTAAATCAGATGTTGACTGAAAGAAATGGATTCATACTCATCAATAATAGAATTCTTCTCCACCCAATATTTTATATTTGAGCCATTCCACGAGACAACCAACATTATGGACTCTCTGTAATATATCAATCCAGATCAGCCTGCTCAGTCCGCGGAGGATAATCCGGGCCGATACATTCCGTCACAGGGGGATAGAGGTATAGAGTGATGATTCCTGAAACAGAAACTCCACAGGAGGCGAAAAGTGTGTTTTCAGGTTAGACTGCACAGCATGCTTAGACTGATCCGTTTCGATACTTTACGCAGAGTCCACAATGTTGGTTTTCTCCCAGAATGGCTCATTTCATCCCTGCCTCGAAAGCAGGGGGACAAAGGTTCGAATCCTTATTAATTTGTTCATACCAAAGAGTTTTAAAATTGTAGTAATGGCTTCCCTCCTAGGCACTCAATCAGGGTTGAGGGAATAGCATCATGCTTGATGCATCAATGTCAGGATAAATTAAATTGGTAGAACTGGTAATTAACACTTTCCCTCATACAACAATTCGGCAGCAGACGACTTCGAACATATTTTGTTAAAAAATGGAAAATCTCTATAATTCAATGGATAACCTATGACTAAAAGTGGAAAACAGTGTGGCAAAAGAAGAAATTGCTCGCTTTGAGCAATTTCTTCTTTTGTCGCCTAGGTTTAAAAAAAGCCGTCTGCTGCAGTCAGGCATCAGAAAGCGTCTATATGAGGGAAAGGGTTAACCCTGGAAATTCCATTGAATCAGCATAAATGTTAAAAGGACAAATATTATAATGCCCCTTCCAACTTATAACAAATCTCCATGAAAGTTAAAATAAGAAACATTTCTATAGATTAAAGTTAAATTATTAACTTGTGTTGAAATTTTTAACATCTAGACAAATTTCTCATTTTACTGCAATGTTTTCCAAATTCATCTGCAGATGCCTTAAATTGCGTCTGCATGTGGAAAATGGTTGATTTTGACCCAAAAGGAAGAGTTATTTTACTAACCTTAATGAGTGCATAAAGGACCTCAGAACAAGTTGTATCCCCTGAAAATATCCTGAGTGGTCCGGTGTTTACCATTGAGCCTGTAACTTGCCACACTAGTCTGGAAAACCCTTCCATGTGTGTGTCCAACATCACATTATATATTATATCTATAATGATAAATAAAAACAAGAACTGTCACTTAAACCTTTCGCACATTTAATAAATCTGCAGCAGACGACTTTGAAATGATCAAGTCCAAAATATAGAAAAATCTCTATAAACGAGAATATCATTTTTGAATAGAGTTGAAAACATTGTGGCAAATGGAGAAATTGCTCATTATGAGCCATATCACCTTTTGTCACAGATATTTCAAAAGTTGTCTGCTGCATAGCTAGGTGTCAGAAAGCGTCTATATGTGGGAAAGGGTTAAAGTGACTAAACCTTTTTCCCCTCTGACATATACTTCTGAAGCATCTGTAGCAGACAAACCTTTGAAAACATTGTATTTAACCCTTTCCCTCATACGACAATTCTGCAGCAGACGACTTTGAACATATTTTATCAAAAAAATAGAAAATCTCTATAATTCAATGGTTAACCTATGACTAAAAGTGGAAAACATTGTGGCCAAAGGAGAAATTGCTCGTTTTGAGCAATTTCTTCTTTTGTCACTATGTTTTCAAAAAGCTGTCTGCTGCAGAGGCGTCAGAAAGCGTCTTTATGAGGGAAAGGGTTAAAAACAGAAATTGTTATATAAAGAGCAACTTCTCGATTCGTGACAAAGTCTTCTACTATATTCAAACTTGAGAGCCATTACTACCATTTCTGGTAGAGTTGCGCGCATGCGCAAACGAGACCATTGTAACATGTTGAATTTTGAAGTCACGTGATGTAAATGCCCCAGAACACATACAGAAATAGAGCAAACAAATCAGACTGAATTACGAATGCAAACATATGCAAAAGTAAAATAAGTAAAATAAATTCCACTTATTCTAGGTATCCAAATAAAATTACAAAGTCTCTTAATGTGTAAATATCATATTTAAGTGTACACTATTATTTAGATATCACTATGCCAAGATAGCACTGCACGGCGCAATTACCCTTTGTAAAGTGTAACCCTTTCTTTCCTCTCGGCAGAGATGTAAACATCTACTCGCTCGCTAGCATTAGCGAGTGGAATGAAGGATCGGGCTAGTACGAAATTCTAGGCGCTAGTCAATACATATTCGTTCATGTCCTTATTCATAAAGATAGTATGCATTGCTAAGTCTTTTCTATCTCTTTCAAGTGCATCCGTGTAGTTGCATATAGAGGCAACAGGTGCTCGTTTCTAGTAACGAAGCCCATCGAAGTCGTTTTAGGTAATTATACCACAAGCAGGTTTCCGCAAAAACATGAGTACAATCGACACTATTTTCATATTGCATGGTTTAATAAAATAAATGGGTTTTCGATAAGGACCAGCACCTGGCGAATCATTGCCGTTTCATTTTGACAAATTTGACGATTAACGATGACTTTTGCATTTTGGATATGTGCTTTCGACAAGGTCCGCATCTAAATTCCCGACTTCTACTAAGAAAGAGATTTCATCAAATCATTTGAGCGCTTTAAATTACGACGACTTGCAAGTCAATGTTCTAAACACTTGTTTATAAAGCATTTAGAATACTTTGATTATAATATAATAGGTAGAACGAAATCTTGCAAGAATGAAGAAGAGAAAAATCCAACATTTCTTTCGGCCAAAATTAGGTAAATGACCCGCGGATATTGGTTGTTACAACATAACTGATTCATCCTTTTATCCTAAATTTGTATTACACAGTTCAACATTTGATTTTGACAGTTTGTTCGTTATGATTTTGACGCGATTATTTCGTTCATAAAGTTGACTGAATTGGTGATGGAAAGAATATTAAAAAGTTAAGTTAAGCTAAAACATGCACAGGCAGGCGAGTGGTGCAACACTCAATTCTCAATCCTGCTTGCCCTTTAACAAATCACAACCCACCCCCACAATATATAAACTCTGCAGCAGAAGAATTTAAAAAAAAATCTGAGCAAGGATACAGAAAATCACATTAATTGGAAGTCTAATCATTGAATATAATTGAAAACATTGTTGCAAAAGGAGAAATTGCTTGTTATGAGCATTTTCTTCTTCTGCATCAATGTTTTTAAAAGTACGTATGCAGATGGGAAAGGTTTAAATAAGAAATACTTTTTTAAAATGATAGTCAGTTGGCTATTGTAGTATATAATGTCTGTCTTAAATAATAATGACAAAACTTTCAAAAAACAAGAAAAATATTTTTTACAATTTAATTGAAAATATATCTAATCAAAGTTGGGAAAGTATAGTTGTCCCTTTCCATGCTTTTTTTATGAGAGTTAGCAGTATCAAATCACAGGAAAAACTTATGGGACAGAGTTGACAAATAACACATTGACACAATATCAGATTTAGGCTTTGTTTCTGTCAAACTGCTGAAGAAGACAATGCTGAGACACACATTTTGATTAAAAGTTTATTAAAAAAAACGATCGCAATTCTACCTTCAGTACTATCAGTACTTTGATTTAAATTTTTATTTATACCCAGGCAGACCCTCTGCCATGACACCACCCACGCGATCTCATAAAAATGAATATCAATTAAAAACGAACTTACCTATAGTCCCATACAGCCTATTAATATAATTGAAGCAGACTTCTACGCCAAAGCAGGGTGCTTTTTTACCATCTGTTGTCTTACATGTGATCGTCGTATCTTTGTCAATGAGGTTAACCGTTGTGTCAATGGAAATGTCAAGGTTGATCACCGACTGACCGTATAGCAGATATGCTGCATCCGACATGTAGGCCCCGATTACTATATCTAAAAAAAATATCATATTGTTTTATTACCGTTTGACTGCTGGAACCAATTTTTTATTAACCCTTTCCCTCATATAGACGCTTTCTGACGCCTCAGACGGCGTTTTGAAAACATAGTGACAAAAGAAGAAATTGCACAAAACGTGCAATTTCTCCTTTTGCCACAATGTTTTCCACTTTTTGTCATAGGTTATCCATTTAATTATAGAGATTTTCTATGTTTTGACAAAATACGTTCAAAGTCGTCTGCTGCAGAATTGTCGTATGAGGGAAAGGGTTAATCCTGCATGTGCCATTAGTATAGAACCAGACTAGCAGACACCCCTGCAACAATCTGACCATTGGATGTTCAACTCAACATGTTTGACTTGATATTCCCCGGATTGGACATGATCTCTTCTAAATGCTTCTTAACAATAACCATTTTAAAAATTTAACATTTCTTCAATTGCAGATGCCTTTTCACTGCTCCTTAGCAAGTAGTGCAAGTGTTTACGTAAAACCAATACAAGCTGTTACAAAAAAAAGATATCATTCCCATCTTAGTGACTGGTTGTCGTGATATAACTGAAATACTGTTGAAGACGGCGTTAAGCTCCAATACTTCAATATCCACTGTACACACGCCATATTAAAGACCCCAAATTGCAAACCACAGTCCAATGTATAAACACCATTAACTGCAATTATACATTTGAGCCATCCCGCGAGAAAACCAACACTATGGCCTCTGCATACTGCGTAATGTATCAACCCAGATCAGCCTGCGCAGTCCGGGCAGACTGATCTGGGCCGACACTTTCCGTCTCAGGGGGATAGAGGTATAGAATAATGATTTCTGAAACAGAAAATCCATAGGAGGCGAAAAGTGTCAATCCTGGTAAGCCTCCGCGGCATGCTTAGGCTGATCCGGATAGATACTTTACGCACAGTCCACAATGTTGGTTTTTCTCGCGGGACGGCTTATTTTGAGTAAGCTGCTTTGAAATATCGTCTAAGAAAAACATGAACATTCATTTGCATGTTAAGTCTTGATGAAGAGTTGTATACAATATGGTCAATTTATTTATTTATTTATTGGGGTTTTACGCCGCTTTCAACAATATTTCAGTTATATCACGGCGACAGTTCACTTATTCATGATCCCTGGGTAAACAAACCAGTACTAGGCTAGAAAATGTGCCTTGCCCAAGGGCACTCCACCATGACCGTAGTGCCGCGACTAGGGATCGAACCCGGGACACCCGGTTTCGAAATCCCCGACGCTAACCACTCGACCACAGCGGATTCCACAATATGGTCAAAGGAAAGATTGCTCATCATGATCAATTTCTCCTTATTCAATCATGTCTTAACAAATATTCTGAATTCTGCATTGTTTGCCACATAGACATTAAATTTTACTTAATTTCTTGTTGGAGGAAAAATGGAGTGGTCCAATTTTCAACTTGGAAGAGTGGACTTTGTGAAAGGGTTAACAAACCATTGACATCATCGCCATTCATATCCACGGGTCTGGACAGAGATATTCCAAATGACTTCAAACCAGTTGCCATGTCACTTCCTGAAATTCGCTGCGAGAACTGAGGCCACACACCAGTCTTACATCCATTGTATACATACACGGCACCTTGCATGTCATCTTCGTACGGGGCACCGATAATTATATCTGCGGGGTAAAACAATCCATTGCATTAATTTCAATTCTTTCTCACATTGCAGATGCAATATAGATAGTGTTTTGAAACCATTGTGGCAAAAATGAGATATTTCTAGAGCACTCGAACCTTGTACCTCTTGGTCCAAAAGCAAACGCTCCATCACATCGCTATAAATGTTAGCTCTATAGCAAGGCAATATAAGTGTCCCATTTATTCATACACATTGGCTATATATGCACTCTTCAAATTGGAATTCGTCCTCGAATTTCTGAAGTCCTTTATTGGCCGCCATTGTAACAGTCCTTAAAGATCTAACCTGACCAGAGGAGGTACGTTCCCATTTGAAGTATCTGCAGCAGACGGTTTTTGAACATTTGTTGCAAATGAAAAATTGGTCATATTGAGCCATTTGTCCCTTTGCCACAGGATTTTCAACCCCACTCAATTGTGAGACTAAGTTTTTCCGCATTTTTGCCAGTGTTTTCAACTCATTTCGATAAATATACTTAGTCTTTCCAGAGACACATATATATACAATTAGACCTGTGTATTAAAACCATCCAGGGAGAGATAAGTATATGGTCTTTGTTCACAAGTGGTCTTTAATTACAGGGTCATCTATGCAGAAGATTAAAATGATTATTTGGGATCTAAGCCTATGATCGCTGTAGACAATGAATTGCTATTCCAATGTGGTCTTTAGCGCTGGTCTTAAATCATGCATTAATGATATTTAATTGTGTCGCTTATTGCCCGGCGACTAATAATTATTACCCAGATTGGCTGGAATCAAATGTTCATTTACACATAAACGTCCACTCATTTGGAAAAATAGTTAGTTCTGTTTTATTGGCATGTTTATATTATATATGACGATTTTTT
Organism: Serripes groenlandicus; assembly: GCA_031761405.1. Taxonomy (NCBI): domain Eukaryota; kingdom Metazoa; phylum Mollusca; class Bivalvia; order Cardiida; family Cardiidae; genus Serripes; species Serripes groenlandicus. Next base: position 7,085,746 of record JASEVX010000015.1, read on the forward strand.
TCACATTTTTGTCTAAATGGTTTCAATGTTGTCTGCAGCAAAATGTGTTATATGTTTGATATGGGGGTGTTTAAAACGTCGTGTTATTCTTGTATGAAACCAGTATAAAACAAGACTTTTACTTATTTAATATTCTCACTATAAACATCAGGAGAATTTTAATATTACCATCTGACTAAAATAGTAAAAGGCAAGTAAAATATCCTTGCCCTAGAATAGGTTAGTCACCAACGAATCATGAGTAAGGGCACTGTCCCAATGAGTATAATTTATAAATAACAAGAGTGCCGGGTAACAGACGCCTACGCTCGTCTAATTTGTCTAAGTCGGAAAAGGGGCATTTACGAATAATAATTACAGCCAGAGTTATGTGACTTGGTAAAGACATGTGTATTGTTCATATAAATATGTGAATAAAGTTTCATTTGGAAATATTGATATTTTTTTTTAATTATGGGCATGTTTAAACTTTTTGTATAAATTTCTAAAAAGGGGCTCTAACTGAATAATTAGTTATATGACTTTTTATAGACATTCGTATTGTTTCTAGGAACATGTGTACCAAGTTTATTTTGAATATGTATAACTGTTTTTGAGTTGTGAGGTAAGGTTACAGTTTTGTGACGACGTAGACGACGACGACAAAGGTATCACAATAACTTCTTCAAAAAATAGACGAGTTAAAAATGGCATAAAATTCCCCCCAAAAATACAACAACAAACAAGCACCTTTATAGCTGTCTTTGTTTATATCACCCAGGCTGGAAATTGCTGAGCCGAATCTGGCACCAACTCCTTTACTTCCAGTCAAAGGTTCAGCTTGAATTTGAAACCTCTGGAATGAAGATATAGAAAGGCAAATTATAAACAGAACGAAGATTGGTTAAAATGATCGAATCAGTTTGAAGTATCATTATTGCAATTAACGCTTAACACATATCATGCTTTATGCAGCCAGATGTTGAAATTATCATTTCCTGTTGATAAGTTCTTGAATATTTATTATAGAATAGTGTTTGCAGAGAATTATTATGTACATGTGTAGGGAACAATATATATAACGATTGATTGTGGTTTAATGTCATTTTTAAAAAAAAAATCAGTCTGATCAGGGTAGTCAGATTTTGTCAAACATTGGAAAGAGTGCTGGGAAAGCTGCGGCTTGAACTCATTTTCACAGAGGCCATAATGTTGGTTTTGATCTCGGGACGGCTCATAAATCTAATAAAGGGTTCAAATATTTTTTTGGTTAACCTTTTTCAACTGGCAGATACATTTTGACTGCAGCAGATGTCTTTTGAAGAAAATGTAAAAAGTGTAAAAAATTATAAATTTTCTAATTTGCCACAATGTATTCAACTCTTTCAGATAATATATTTTTTTTTACATTTGCAAGATTTTCCATATAACTAGCAAGTAACAACTTGTCATAGCATGTCAAGGAAATTCATGTGAAGCAGTAAGGATTTATAGATATTTTTTTAGAACATTACATGTATACTAAAGGTATATCTATAGACAACAAAGTAAATGTTAAAAAACACTCAAGCTAAGAATCAACTTACAAAATTTGATTGTCCGAGGTAAACCAGAACTATTCCCTCTTCCATCGCGAAATGGTCGTCTACAGAACCCTTAATGTAGAAAGGGGCGCCGACCAAGAGGTCATCTATCCCGTCGTTGTTCACATCTTCCGTGGCAAGGGCACTGCCGAAATAGGCATTAACGGGCATCTGAAAATATATATAGAAATGTAGTCATATGCCACCAACAAAATTAAAGCCTGTCAGGTCATTGCAAAACAGTGAAGATCCAGATCAGTATCAATCTCAATATCATAGGTTTCTTGTTTAACGGTTGCAATTACATCTTGATGTACGGATGGAAGTGAAAATGTCAGTTACAAAGTGTATAATGGGAATTAATAAACCTAAATGAACCCTTTTCCTCATATAGACGCTTTCTGATGCCTCTGCAGCAGATGGCTTTTTGAAAACATAGTGACAAAAGAAGAAATTGCTCAAAATGAGCAATTTCTCCTTTTGCCACAATGTTTTCCACTTTTAGTCATAGGTTATCCATTCAATTCAAGAGATTTTCTATTTTTTGACAAAATATTTGCAAAGTCCTCTGCTGCAGAATTGTCATATGAGGGAAAGGGTTAACTATTATTACACGAAATATGGACCTATACTAAAGCATATCGACCCATACTAAAGCATGCTGGTCCGCCATGGCCGAGTGGTCAACGTCCCGGGTTCGATCTCCAGTCACGGCATTGCGGTCATGGTGGAGTGCCCTAAGACAAGGCACATTTTCTAGCTTAGTTCTGGTTTGTTTACCAGGGAATCATGAATAAGTGAACTGTCGCCATGATACTACTGAAAAAAATGTTGAAAGCGCAAAGACACCCCCAAAAGGATTCCTTACACACTTACATCCTATAATCGAAGCCTTCGTTTAGTCACATTGTCGTGCACCTGCAACAGGCGACTTTGAAAACAATAAGGAGAAAGTATGAACACATTACATAAAGTTAAGTAAAGTGTAATAAGAATTGAATAGATATGAAAACACATTGTGGTAAATGGTGAAAATAGCTCGTCATAAACAAACAATTTAAAAAAAACCAACATCTGCCGCAGATACATCAAAACGCGGGAAAATGACAACGAGGAGTAAATTTAAAAGAAGGCACTTACAAATCCAACTTTAGTACTTTCGGATCCATCCAAAACAGCATCTGTATTCTCATACACAAAACGATCCTGGTCTCCTCTGTACACAAATACCTAGTAAAACAACGACAACAACATGTATTTAATAGATTCAGATGTTATTTTGATATGAGCACTGCTCTACTTAAACGACAAACCTGAGGGCATTTGCAACAAGTGACCATAGTCAAACCTGTGCTTAAGACCACATTGGTATAGCAATTCCCTGTCTATAGCGACCGTAACTAATAGTTCCCCAAATACTCATTTTCTGTATTAATGACTTGCAATTAAAGACCACCAGTGTGAGCATAGAACAGATTGTTCACTTCACATGGGTGGTCTTTATACACAGGTTTGACTGTAGATCCAGTCTTATAATGATCTACTCTGGTCGTAAAGTAATCCTATAAGCTAAGCAACGTTCATCGCGGTTAGTGCCTGGATGGGTGACCCGTGATGGCTTAACGCCGGTTACAAATGGTGTTATTAAAAAACTATGGTTTTGATTTACATTTTAATTATAAAAAAACTACTTGCATATTAATAGGCTGGTTCACTAATCTTAATATTCTATTGCAAACTCTAACGAGAACCAGTCTAGTAACGAACTGCTACGGAAATATCCGAGAGGTTACGGTAAAATACGGCACATGCGCGATCAAGACGATTAACATTGCGCATGCGCAAGCCCATTGCACCAGTGGGTTTGTTCACAACCAATATATGCACCCGTGCAATAATAAGAAATGTCTGTACAATTTCAACTGTCACATAACACGGTTAGTTTACTTTGATCTCTTACTGACCTTGCTGTGAATTCGTCATGCAACACTTGGATTAACTCTGACAGTAGGATCAATGTGAAAACTGATAGTTCCCAAACGTACAAAGTTTTGTCAAAAGAAGACATTTCTCAAAACAAGCAATTTCTATTTTAGTCAATGTTTTCAACAAACTTCTATTTTTAGATATGTCCAATGTTTTTGCTAAGATATTTTCAACATAATCTTCTGGATAATTGTTTTATGTGGAAAAGAGTTAAAAGTCGTCTGCAGCATATTTGCTGTATGTGGGAAAGGGTAAATAATAAAACTGTAACAATCTCACCTTCCCAGTCAGCTCTTCTCTAGGTGCTCCTATTGCATAGTAACTGTTACCATTACCAAAATAGTTCCCACTGGTCATTGCATAGCCTGGAGAAATAATAAACAAGAAGCTCATTTATTTAACCCTTTCCCTCATATAGACGCTTTCTGACAACTCTGCAGCAGATGGCTTTTTGAAAACATAGTGACAAAAGAAGAAATTGCTCAAAACGAGCAATTTCTCCTTTTGCCACAATGTTTTCCACTTTTAGTCATAGGTTATCAATTAAATTATAGAGATTTTCTATTTTTTGACAAAATATGTTCAAAGTCGTCTGCTGCAGAATTGTCATATGAGTACCGGTATGAGGGAAAGGGTTAACCAGAAGGTCAAATACATGTTACATGTATGTTAAAGCATGATTTGAAAGTAGTATCATATAGCAATAACACATTAGATGTATGATATGTGGTGGTTATGTGATGTTATATTTGGTTATAAATGGACACATATTATAGCCTTTTGATTTAAAATGGTCTTATATGCATGGTCATCATACTGCATACATATGATATCTTTCTGGAAGTCCGGGATTGTTCCAGAAATCGCATCTCTGTCCCCGTGTCCCGGAGTTCCGGAGGGTTGATTAATCGGGGTTTAACGCCGTTTCAACAATTTTTAAGACATATCACGGCGACCAGTTTTCCTTCTCATGCGTTTCCTGGTTTCCCCACACCAGTACACCGCACAACATACTTTCCAAGCAACTGGCTGCTTTTCTACATAGACTGTTAAACAGTCCATTGGTGAAAGACACAGGTCACAATGACTTTTGTCAAACGTCAGAAAGAATGTTGGCCGAGCTGGGGTTCGAAATCACAACCCCTGGGTCGACAGCCCACGTCGCTACCGGGAGAGATGCACATTTGTCCCCGAAATCATATCAAACGGAAAAAATACAATTTAGACCCATAATTTTACCATTCTAAGAAGGCTGTTGTTGACACTAACCCGTTAGTTGGTACGCGTGGTTATCGCCAATCATCCGATAGTTGAGTTAATGGGCTATTGTTGTGTTTAACGAGTCGAAGAGACTGGTATGCAAATTACTTGTTTCATATGGACTTGTTTGGTGCTATCAGGGACGTATATATATATATATATATATACTGATATGAATTCATCATATGCGATCCTGTTTATGCTTTGATGTTAATGTCGCATTGCACCATACTTACATATTTTTCACGAATCTACATATTTTTTGTTATCAAATATTATATGTTTTGTTTTTAAAAATGAGAAACTGCCATGTTTGACATGTGTTCCTGAAAAATGTGCTAGATTTGTCATGTTTGTATTTTGTAACGTGTAGCCACATGGGTCTTTTACCTTCTGATTAAATAAATCAACCGCTAGTTTATTATTTTCTCTTACAAATGAGCAAATTCTACTTTTGTCATGGTCAATCGATCGACCAACACACATGTACATTTTGAACGTTTGGAAAACATTCTTTGCAATTGTTCAAATGTCCATTATTGCAATATTTTCTGCTTATAGGTTTTCTAAAAGAGGCTCTAAAAGTCACAGAAAAGTCCTGGGAACTAGGCATTGCAGATCTAGAAAGAAAAATATGTGGCGTTTGTTTTTATATGCGATCTTTTAGGCTACATGTGTTAGCTTAAACCACTTATAAAATGTACTAAGATTGTTGGATTGATCTACTTTAAGCTTAAGTTTAAACTTATTTATTTTACATCACACTCATGTCAGTTTCCTAGAGACAAAAACAGTAACTCGCACCGTTCGTGTAGAAAAACATGTGATGCTCATCACAGAATTCGAATCTGGGACCTTTGGTGTGATAGGCCAAAGGTCATAGATTAGAGGGATAGGTAACTCCACCTGTACACCTGTTATCTGGTTAAAATATCACCCATAGAAATAAAATTGTCAAACTTTTCACATTTTGTAGCAAATAAAACTTTGAAGTCACAATTGGCACATAAACAAAACATACATATTCTGAAAGCTTAACATTTCAACTAAGGTTAGAGATACAATGAATAACTGGAATTTCTTTGTATTTTGAACAATGACTTATTTAAAAGACACAGATATATAGGGATTTCTGAATTATATTATTTTTTTCCAAAAATTAATAGACTGACATTTTTCATACGGATAACATATTATCAAAACCTGTAATATATTAAAATATTGTTATCTACTGCAATAGAAGAATGTTTAAACTTTCAGAAAATATTTTTTTTTATTTTCATATCTTGAATTGTTTTTGAGTTTTACTTGCTACAAATGTCGGCACGGGTGATATTTTAGTACATATATAATTTAGTTACTTATCCCTCTTATCTACGTCCCTGGATAGGCCAACGCTCTACCACTGCATCACTGTGTTCCACCACTGGTCTCCTTTGAAAACAACCAAGAAATATCAAAATGACAAGGGAGATAACTAAATATTATCATTTTTCATAATATTGAAAGAGTAGTGTCCCTTGGAATGGAATCGCAGTTACATTAGTGTCGTACCTGCAAGTTCGGATATTTCTGAAGATGGTCTCAAGTATTCGGTCATGCGACCAGTATTTCTCCGCATATCTATGAAACCACCAGTCCAGGTTCGAAGCCCAGGCGCGCCCAATAACAGATCTTGACCCTACAACGAATAACATGTAACAATTATATGATGATTTATATTTGTTAACAGTCTAAATTTGTTCAAAGAAAAAAACAAATGTTCCCTTCCAATAAGTCAAGACATGATGCGTGACAGAGAAGTGATCTCTAAACGACAGGCGGTACAAAACTGATTATGCTTGAAATTGCATTTGTGTGTTTAACTTTTTCTAAATATCGAACGCCATTGAACCATTCGACCTTTTTAAACACAGCAGGGCAATTATACAAAGTGCGATCTCTGCATGAATGATAAAGTGACAGTTTTCCATAATAGGTGAATGTCGTCGAAATGAGGAAATGCTGTAACTGGATTTGTCTTTTGAAAACAATGTAGCAGCAATTATGATTGCTCATGCGTGCAACAAGAACGACTTGCTGTACTGATTTCTTGATTTGATTCGAAGAACTTTCTTGTTTTTAATCACCGGCGCTAAATTATGAATTAACAAATTGAAAATACGTAAATTGTTTTGGTATAAACAGAGACATATACAGACATGTTGCTGATATAGCGATCGTTCGAACGTATAACTCAAAATATCACTGGTGTATGTGTATAGTGAGTGTCCTTACACAGCGAACACTCGGGTGTGCTGACCAAATCAACCAATCATTAATGAGCCGTCCAGCGAGAAAACCAACATTGCGGACTCTGCGTAATGTATCGACCCGGATCAGCCTAAGCAGGCCGCGCAGGCTTACCCGAATAGACACTTTTCGCCTCCTGTGGATTTTCTGTTTCAGGAATCATTACTCTATACCTCTATCCCCCTGATACGAAATGTGACGGCCCGTATCAGTCTGCGCCGACTGTGCAGGCTGATCTGGGTCGATACATTACGCTGATGCCATAATGTTGGTTTTCTCTCGGGAAGGCTCAATTTTTTTACAGCTTTTGACTAGAACTCGCCGAGCACGTGGTGTAATAGATCAGACTGAATAGACTCCTGGTCAGCGTCTGTACTGCTTGCTGATCGAACGACCACCTGGGTGGCCTGATTGTAGAGCCTCCGTCCGTCGCAGGTTCGATCCCCGGTCATACCAAATACTTTAAAAATTGTACTAATGACTTTCCTGTCTTAGTGCTCCTGATTGTCAAGTTAGCATTACGACTTACGCGCTAGTGTCAGGATGAATTGACCAGTAGTACTGGTAACCTTCCCATTGAAACGTCGCGATATCACTGTTAACCCTTTCCCTCATATAAACGCTTTCGGACGCCTCTGCAGCAGACGGCTTTTTGAAAACATAGTGACAAAAGAAGAAATTGCACAAAACGTGCAATTTCTCCTTTTGCCACAATGTTTTTCCACTTTTCATCATAAGTTATCCATTCAATTATGGAGATTTTCTATCGTCTGCTGCAGAATTGTCGTATGAGGGAAAGGGTTAAAGATCGTTGAAAAATGCGGCGTAAAAGCGACGGAAACAAAACAAAACAGTGTGCATTCAAAGGACAATCCTGAATACAGATCTCGGTCTCGTTTCGACTTTGAGTTATCGCGAGACCACCGTATTATCCCATCACCTTACGAACCTGTTTCGTGTAATGCGCACTCGCTCCTAAATTCCCCATGCCATAATTGATTTTGGTCACGTTGCCAGGAAATTTGGCCGTCTGCTTGGAAGCGTCCACGAGAGCGGGAATCTTGATGATGTTGTTTCTGTTCAAGTCCACCGGGATTTGATAACAAAGCCCGTTCATGAAGAAATACTGTTCTGATTCGTAATAACGGTTGTACCATCGACTTGCGCACGTCTGCAAACAAAATGAGTTTAAATGTAGAAATCAGAAATTAATTTTAGTCATGTCAGACAAAAACCGGTCTTATTGCATCCCTCACCAATGGGCTAACAGTCTATGTGGAAAAGCAGCCAGCTGCTTGGAAAGTATGGAGTACTGGTGTGAGAAAAGCAGGAAACATATGAGTAGGTGAACTGGCCCGCCGTGATATGACTGAAACATTGTTGAAAACTGCGTTAAAGCCCAATCAATCAATTGCATCCCTTACCTTTGGCACAGGGGAAGACAATGGCTGAGAACCGGCCTCTCGCGATGACAAAATCCCGTGATGAGCGGGTTCTGCCTTTGGGATTTATCCACACAAATTACACGAGTACTGGTTATGTTTCCAGCAAGCAGAAATCGAGCGTGATTAATATAAGTTGAAAACTTGTTTCGCAATCGATGTAAAATAAACTAAAGGTAAAAGAAGTTGAGTCAATTTAGCTAAACTTCAAGAATATATTGTCTGAAGATACATAATGTGGTTCGTTAGAGTGTAGGTGGTCACTGATGACTGTGGTGCGACAGAGATCATGCACAGGCTCGTCCGAGTCTTCAATGTTCGCACATGACTCTAGGCTCAATTCTGCATGAAGCAGCTGAATTGCGTCGATGCGGGGGTGTATTAGTTGTTATATACACTTCACTTTCTGATATTCAAGTCAAATAATACGCGCATGTTCCATTTCTTAATGTTTTCTCATATTGATCGCCGTTTTTCTTTTGTAAGGATTTTTCTTGTTATTTGTTGAATTTGAAGCCATTTTAATCTACATTGATAAGATTTAAGAGAAAAAAAGAGGTTTGGTGAATCGGTTCCCGATATAGAAATAAAAAGTGTTGAAAAAGACAATCAGTCGATTAATATAAGAAATATAGGTGTCTTTTTCGATTTCAGCTGAAATCTGTATTGTTATTGATTCACTTTGACGACGAATCGAGGGCTTGGTGTGAAACGGTTGTAACTAAAATTGGTATTTTGTTACCAAGGTTAATCACCTCGCCATAAAGTCTTTATAAGCGTTAAATTATTATTCTTGGTAAACAATGGCAATTTAGGTGCCATTGCTCGTTCTGAGCAATGGCACCTAAATTTGCATTGTTTACAAAGGGGTCAAAATTGCCCCCTAAACCAGGGTTTTCAAAATAGGGTTTTAGTTACAACCGTTTCACGCCAAGCCATCGAAATGAAAACACACCGGGTCTGCTCGGTGTGATTTCTTGTGTCATCCCCGGTGTAGGAGTGTGCACATGCAAAGACTGTTCACTATACACTGATCACAAACAGACCCTCAAATCGACAGGCAGACAAAGCTTAAATATGTTTATCTAAAATAATGATTAATATCCGAATGTACTGTTTCTAGATCAAATACAAGCTACAGTAAGACATCTTAAACAATCCTTTTTGACAATGAGCTTCCCCGGGGCAATCAGTTAGAACTTACAACGACGCCAGTTCAGATAAAACCTACAATAAGAATGCTTATTATTTTATTTTTTTGATAATAAGCTACCCAGAGTAATCAGTTAGAACTTACAACGACGCCAGCGTCTTGATGGACGTCTAAAGAGACGCCAAGCCATTGGTTGTCCCGCCCGTTAATATACACTCTATTTAGGCCGTTATAATCTGCACTGTCTACCTCACTGCCTTTTGTATCTGAAATGATAAGCATGTTAGTTAACAGTTTATCATATATTGATAATAGAAAAATATATAAGAAAGAAAACACAGAACATACAAAAGAACGGCTTACTTTCAACAAAACCAACCACAAGGGTTTTGTGCGCGACTAGTCTCGATCCAGATCAGTCAGCGTATCCGCGCAGACTTATCTGGCTCTGCACTGTTCGTCAATCATGTGTAGCAAGGCCAAAGAAACTTCTATAAATAAGCATTCATTTTGAACCATAGCATAGATGCACAGGCACTTGTTTTTCACAAGTGTGTTAATAACTATAAAGGTGCTGAACTTCAGATGGATATCAACATTTTGAAACGTAGAAAGTTCTGCAAATATTGCCAATAGTGTCAAAAAAAGTAAGTAATGAGTAGTTCAAAACTATTTTGGCAGTAAAAGTTTAAAAATTGTCAATTGAAAGTCATGAAAATGAACACAATTTGGCTTACTGGGTATGTGTATCCAGTAAAAATGAAGCATTAACGATCAATATTTAGAGGTTTATGGTACTGGTAAGTGAAGTTATTACTCTAATTTTATCCCAGAATTATGATTCAAATATTTCTGAATATAACACAACTTTTGACAGTTTTAAAACGTTGACGATAATATCTGTTTTTCTGGAGTTTAGCACCATTAAGGCTGTTTTTATGAGACATCGGTGAAAAAAGACAGACAAATCACATGACTGAATTGTGACTGTATACATGACTGACTTGTGACTGTATACATGACCAATTTTGACTGTATACATGAAAATACATTAAAGCAATTTTTAACAGGATTTTGTTTTTGGCCGCCAGTTCCATACCAATGTATTTCAAGGTATGCTAGGTCCTGTCCTGTGGTCATCAATACTCCTAGGAAACTGGGTACATGTACCTTCCTACCTACTCTTTCTAGCCAATAGCAATTGATGCTACACATTATGCATTGTACAATCCGAAAGAACGGAAGAGAATATCCAGTTGACACCATCTACCTAACCTGGGCTATCACGATTCGACAAATGTTTTTCTAGATACATAAAGTAACACATGTCATTTAGCAGCATGTCTATGTTTAACCTATGCATACGTAGTTTGACACATCTGTACCAGACTATATTTGAAAACATTGTAACAGAAGTAGAAAGCGCTCATGATGGGGCACCGTCGGACTCGTTGGCTTCGCTATATTCCAACACAACCCGCGGGTTTGACAGAACAGAATTGAATACAAATAAACCAATCGAAATGACGCTTTCATTTCCAGAGATCGTGAATGTGCGTTCTGATTATCGTCTTTAAAAACTAAACATTACAATATATGTGCTCCATAAACCAGCAGAAGCAAATAATCCCACTCTGTCTAAAGTGAACATAGAATAGTTTTATTACGAGGGATCTGATTGGCTGTTGGGCGCTGTATCCAATCAGAAACAATATTGGCTATCTGTCGAAACGCTAGTGAACAATCCTGTGTGTTCCCCGAACGCCTACTCGACTTTATATGTAATATGTAAAAATCCCACGGATGATGTTGGACCATAGCGGAGTCAACAACCATGGGTATCCGACGGTGATGATAGGGCACATTCTACTTTGTTAAAAGTACCGCTGGAAACCTATATATGTCAATTAAACAAAACCTGTCTATACAGCAAATGCAATTTGACTGCAATTTCCAATGTATAGACAGTTCGTGACGTGGCGTGTATCCTCTCATTACATGAAATATCGCATTGTAGCGAATTAACAAAAGGAATTGTCGACCGAAAAAAAGATAGAAAGAAGAGGCACTTGGGACGTCGGAAATGAACTGCTATTATAAAAAGCGCCAGACATCTTATGCATAGAAATGAGGTTTAAGCGAAAGGTATAACAGTTGCTTGGCAACTTCTTCAATAATGCAAACCACTGTTGAATACCGAATAAAACACAACCACATGCACGCAAAAGTAACCCAATTTGTATTCATAAGAACATTATCCGAAACGAAAAGAAATATTTTACGTTCCAAACAATCTCATTTGGCGGATAACCCGACCGAAACACTGTGACTGTTCGGGTTTTATGTCTACTTGCACCTGTAATTCATTTTTCATAGGCGACCATGACAGCATAATGCGCTATGGCTCTTTACAACTAATCCAAAAACCCAAAACAGAAATATATATTAAATTGAGGCCAATTCTCAAAATTACCAAAGAAGCAGAAAAAACTCATATGTTCACTTTCCTCTTTTGATCTAAGACGGAAATTAAAGGTCACTCTTATTCCGCAGTTAATTTTACTTTCAATTTCAGAAAACACATGCTCTAAAAAATGGCTCTTAAGGTTTAAATATTGCTAAATGCAAACATTGTTTTCGCTACAAATCAGTCAGAGGGTACTTCACTTTATGAAACACTTTCAACGTTCAACATAAGTCATAAGTGTCCCATTGTATGGAAGGCAACTTCAGTTTTATTTATCTGAAATTCCATCCACAAAATCGTGTTCCCTGCAAGCCAACCCGAATTGCTTCCCTCGGACCCAAAGATGAACACAGCGCTGCCACCAGCACAAAGGGGGCGTCAACATCTAAACACACGCAAACGGAACATGAAGACTGTTGGTACTGTGCGTAAGTACAGAATCAATTGAGGCTTCACTGTATAACATGCAACTATACCCCCTACTCGACAGACGCTGCTCATATGTACCGATACATTTACTTTTAATCGTAAATGTACAGTTTTCAACATCTGAATCATTGACCTTAAGCGAGCACAGTACATGAATTAGCCTGGCACACGGCTCTATGTTTATCATTATATGTTGAATGTTATTTATTAATTATCTCATTAAATGGCTGCATTTCAACTGGTGTCCGAAACATAGCCTGGCACACGGATCTATGTTTATTATTATATGTTGAATGTTATCTATTAATTAACTGACTAATATTATCTCATTCAATGGCTGCATTTCAACTGGTGTCGGGTCATAAGGACGATAATCAGATGCATGAATATTTTGTCTATTAGAGTTCTCCCCAATTGTAACATTGAAAAATTACCATAAGGACTGTTGCCAGTCTATACAATAATAGACTTCAACAAACTGTATTGTACTGCTGCACAGAGGGCGTAGGCGTCTTAAAACAGTTGAATCCGCCCACATCCGATAGATAGATTATAACATGTACTTACCATCGTCAACGAAAAGCTCGCTGCAACTGTGACCACGACCTTCAGGGAGCACCTTACATGAATAGACAGCACCAGAGTTGGTTGTATTTGGCATAAATACACTGTTATCTTTTGGAGCCCCAATAAAAACCCTGAAATATAAATAAATAAGCAACGTCTAGATAGTTGTAGTCTTTTTGCAACATTTTACCATGAACATTGATAGACCGTTTCCCACATATAAACACTTACCGACTCCTCTGATCAGATGATGTTTTGAAAACATTGTGACAGAAGAAGACATTACACAATATGAACACATCTAAAATGAATTAAGCATAAATTCAGCGACAAGGCAAACACGTCCATAAACCTATCTAGTTCGAGTTATATCGAGTAAGGTTGACAAGTACCTTAACGTTGTGTGTTTGACTCCAGTCTAGAGAAATGAATTCGTGGGTACCTATCTAGTTCGAGTTATATCGAGTAAGGTTTACAAGTACCTTAACGTTGTGTGTTTGACTCCAGTCTAGAGAAATGAATTCGTGGGTACCTATCTAGTTCGAGTCATCGTCAGTCAGGTTAACAAGTACCTTAACGTTATATGTTCGACTCCAGTCTAGAGAAATGAATTCGTGGGAAGATAATTCATAGCACTAACATCAATGACGGAATGCGTTTTATGAAGGCAATACAATTTATTTGCTATTCTGAATAAAAGGGAATGTTCTTGTTCAGCATCGTGTGATATGAATGTGTTACATTTCTATACGAATGAAGACAGTGATAGGTGTTACCTCTTTTTTATTCTAAAATAGACGAGTTTTGGCACAACAGCAGACTAAATTTGAAAACATTTTGGAAAAGCTAGAAAACATTCGAAACAGGCAATTTCTACTTGTAAAACATTATACAATCCCATGTTAACATGATACTTTCAGATTGTTATATATAACGTCACTCCACTTCAAAATAAAGGAACGTGTATATGTGTTAAACGGTAAGAGAAATATGAATTGCATTGTTTCCCGTTCTTCAGTTCTTCGTACCCATCCTACGTATATATGGACACTCTCTATAAATGAAAGTATGATCATTGAAAAGAGTTGAAAACATTGAGGCAAAAGAAGAAATTTCTCGTGATAAGCAATTTCTCCTTTTGCGACAATGTTTTCAAACGTCATCAGCTGCAGACATGTCAGAAAGCGTCTGAAGGTGGGAAAGGGTTAACAGCTGCTAGTAGGAGGGTGAGGGCAATAACGTTGGCGATGTCCGATTTACCACCAATCCTACACTTTTAACATTGTGTCAGCGATTGCATCCGTGTATCCGAAAACAATAAGAGGTAGTGATTTTGATTTACAAGGGTTCAACGCCGTTATCGACAAGGCTGGGGCTTATTAAATAGCATGTTATCAGTAGCAGCGTACAAGAGAAAGTTGATGCAAGGCATCAATGTCGCCGGAAAAGACTGCATTGATTTATTTATGTATTCTTGACTTTCCTTAGTCTATTCAAACATTAGGAACGTAGTAATGAAAACATTTGCTTATAAATTTTATATACATACCTATACATTAGGGTATCTATACAAAATTAACGAAATGTGTACACATTTATCTGGCTTAAATTTAATTTTGCTGTTATTACTTATTTAAATAATAGTATTCATTCATATAATTTCAATGTTTGTCAATCTTATTCGAATCACAAGGTAAATATCCTGGTATTGCTTTAAAGGGAGGTAATTTGAAGAAAACAAAAGTCTTCAAAAGGAGAAATATATCAGCATTACCGTCTACAGTTTAAATTGTTCTATTGTTTGTGGATTTAAAAATGTTCTTTTTTTCTTATTTCTACATGTACAACGAAATATTGCGGCTTCTCTTTGACGCTTTGCGTCAAACATTCGTCTTGTACTTGTCTAAAATAAAATAATATCACTCGCTTTTTCATATCGAAATGCGCATGCGCGAAAATCGATGTTAAAGGTCACGAAACTACACAACAGAATAGGGTCTATATTTAGCTTAGAAACAGTTCCTACTTTAGATATTCATGGATTAACATTATTAAATGAATTCTACACAAATCAAGACATCTCTTTGAACATGAAAACAACATTTAGTAAGTTAAAATTGCTATTAAAAGGAGAATCCGAAATTGACCTCAATGATGACACATAAGAGTCTGCATTATGGGGTGTTGGTTCACGTCTTGAAGGGACCACTTTTGTCTTCGTAAATAAGACAAAAAACTTAAATGCGAGTGAAATAAAAACAACTGCAAACATTAAAAAATCGGAATATTTATTTCATTTTAGATGTGTCATTTATTAGTGTTCGTAAACAACCACAATTGTAATATGTTCAAATCATCTAGATTTGTTTCTTTCTAATAATAAGCCGCCCTCCCATGTGATTTCCGAAAAGCTATTAAAAATAGAAGTCGCGGGCTTCTGCCCGGCGACTAATAATGTGTTAAGCATTCTCTACTTTCACTTTCACTTTCAAACAAGGTCAACATACTAAAAGTGATTAAATCAATCATTTCCAGTTTACAATGATTTAATTTCGTGCAGACGGCTGACTGGTCATTGCAAACAACTTTATTTACAGATTAAACTGAGACAGTACGTAATGAGTTATCTCACCCGAAATCAGCACTGTTTTCCTTTTAACTATCAAAATATTAAAAAAAAATTATTGTTACAAGAAGAAGGATTCCCCCGATTTTGAACATGGTGGAGTCTACTTCTCTTGGAAATTCGGCGCTTAAGATTGAGAGTGAATGTGCTTATAGGGTTTCAACGGCTTCATAAGATGAGTATTTTGCTTATATATGGTGTTTTACACTGCCTTCAATAATTATCACGGCGTTTCCTTGGTTAGTACCCATTACTACTGGTACATTCATTCTGACACCAGCGAGTCAGTCGTAATCCTATCCTACAGTACTGAGCACCTTGGATTGAAAGCAAATATCACCATAATATGAACCGTACCGCGAGAAAACCAACAGTGTGGACTCTGCGTAATGTATCGTCCCGGATCAGCTTAAGCATGCCGCGCAGACTAACCCGGACAGACACTTTTCGCATCCTGTGGATTTTCTGTTTTTGGGGTAAACATGCAATAACTACCTAGTATAGCACTGTTGTCAGTTAAGCTTAACAGCAGAACGCCAAGGACATGTCTAGATATAACTTATATACGGTTGATGGTGCCATAAAACACCTTTCACGCATACATCACTTCTATAGCAGACGACTGTCAAAACATTTGGTCAATATATTGGTATTCTCTATAAGTGAACATTTCACTATTTAATGTAATATCGCTATAAATTCGCAATTTTGACACAATATTTTCAAAACTGTTGAAAATAATTGAACATATTGTGGCAAAATAGGGACTTTCTCATCATGAGCACTTTCTCCTTTTGCCATAATGTTTTCCAAAAGTCGTAGGATCCAGATGCGTGGATGCGTCTAAATGCGTCTGTCTACAACGTTTTAACAACAGGTATACTTTAAATGCGTCTGCAAATAAGAAAGGGTTAAGTATTTACCGCTTACAGATGGTATCTGACGTCTATACATGAGACATGGAAAAGAGCGAGGTGCGTGTACATGTAACGTCTGGCGTTCTAAATATCTAATAAAATACGAAAGGAACACAGTCTGTATGTTGCGCTTTCATTACTCACAAACGAACATCCTGGTTGCCGGGGGGAAGTAATGCATTTGAAATTTGATATTTTAGATAGAAAAATGATAGAAATAGAAAGAAAGTGGGATGAGAGGAAGGAGATAACCTAGGACAATGCCTGGTAATGACACATATCAAGGAATCGATACCTTTAGATAGTCTGTAAATTACTCATATACGTACAGCTCTTTACGTGGGGGAGGGGAGGGAATGAATGTGAACGAATTTGGAAGAGAGAGTTGAATATTACATATAGAGAGAAATAACGCGGGATGTGAGGAAGAAGATAACCTATGACAATGTGACAATGCCTGGTAATGACAAATAGAAGGAATCGATACCTTTAGATTGTCTGTAAATCAGCTCTTTACGTGTGTGTGTGTGTGTGTGTGTGTGTGTGTGTGAGGCGCGGGGGGGGGGGGGGGGGGGGGTGTTACGGAAATGAATGTGAACTAATTTGGAAGAGAGAGTTGAATATTACATATAGAGAGAAAGAAAGTTACGGAAATGAATGTGAACTAATTTGGAAGAGAGAGTTGAATAGTACATATAGAGAGAAAGAAAGCGGATAGACACGAAGAAGATAACCTATGACAATGCCTGGTAATGACAAATATCAAGGAATCGATACTTTTAGATAGTCTGTAAATTACTCATATACGTACAGCTCTTTACGTGGGGGAGGGGAGGCAATGAATGTGAACGAATTTGGAAGGAATCGATACTTTTAGATAGTCTGTAAATTACTCATATACGTACAGCTCTTTACGTGGGGGAGGGGAGGCAATAAATGTGAACGAATTTGGAAGAGATAGTCGAATGTATATAGAGAAGGTAATCGGAAGAGAGGAAGATGTTAACCTAGGATAATTCCTGGTACATTACTCATATACGTACAGCACTTTGAGTGAAAGAGGGAATATATATATATGCACGAATATGGAAGAGACAGTTGCACATATAGCGAGAAAGTAAAGGGATGAGATAATTGAAGTCAATACTAGACAGTCTGTTGGATACAAATAAAATATATCGATACATTTTAATTGTCTAAACCTTACTCACAGACGTTCATCTCTTTAACCATTTCCGACATAAAGACATATAGACATATAGACATAAAGACATAAAGACGATTTCTGAAGCCTCTGCTATTTCTCATTTTACCTCAATGTTTTCAATTTTATTCAATGATTGTTCTTTCTTTTTATTGAGATTTATTTTCCATATCTTTAACTAAATGCTTACATAAGTCGTCTTCCGTAGGTTTGCTCTATGTGGGAAAAGGGTTAAATTGTTGAGGGGAGGGGAAGGTGTCAGTGTATGGATGTGAAATAGATTTGAGAAAAGCGTGAGAAAAGTGAAAAATGGAGGGTAGTGAGAAAAAAAGAAGATAACCAGACGATTCAGGTTAGAGACAAATAGCAAGGATCGATACCTTTTATACTTTCCTGCACGCGATTAATGTGAAATAGACAACCCAAAACAGGAATTTCAGCATGAAAACCAAATTCGATTATTGAAAGAGCTGAAGACGTGTGACAAAAAGAGAAATTGATCTGTCTGAATATTTTTCCTATTATCTTAAACCCTTTCCCTCATACGACAATTCTGCAGCAGACGACTTTCAAACATATTTTATCAAAAAATAGAAAATCTCTATAAATGAATGGATAACCTATGACAACAAGTGGAAAACATTGTGGCAAAAGGAGAAATTGCACGTTTTGTGCAATTTCTTCTTTTGTCGCTATGTTTTCAAAAAGCCGTCTGCTGCAGAGGCGTCAGAACGCGTCTATATGAGGGAAAGGGTTTATGTTTTCCAAAGACCTCTGCGTCATATGCGTGCGTTAAGACGCGTCGGGGCACGTGGGCCATGGTAACATATATGTACGTTACTCTCAGACGACAACGCCGATGTCTATTGTTTAACAGGAAGTCTCTGTCCTCGTCTATCAACCCTTTCCCACATACAACAAATCTGCAGCAGACGAGTTTGAAAACAAAGTGACAAAAACCTGAAAAATCTCCGTAAAAGATAGCTTAATTGTTAAATAAAGTTGAAAACATTGTGGCCAAAGGTGAAAATTGCTCATCATGAGCAATTTCACCTTTTAGCCACAATGTTTTCAAAAGACGTCTGCTGCTATTGCGTAAAAATGCGTCTGCAGGTGGGAAAGGGTTAAACTATTCTCAATTGCAGACGCACTTTTACGCCTTTGAAGCCGACGGACGGCTCTTGAACAAAAAATGTCAAAATATCTATACAATAATAATTCTCTATCATTCATTTATAAAGATATTCTAATAAGTTCTACTACCTAAATGTTTCCCAAGTCAAATGCTGCAGATTTGCGAATCAACATTGTTACAAAGAATTTTCGTGATGTAACATTCCTTTTTGCATATCAGGAACACGATTGATACAGATACAGCGCAGTGACCTCATTGGCGTGAGATTTAGATTCGATCCCCGGTCCGTCACTTCATATTACAGACTTTAACCATTTCCCAAATAAAACAAATCTGCTGCAGACGACTTTGAAAACATTTACGCTAAATTATAGAAAACCTCTGTAAATTGAAAGAATAATTTCTTTCTACTCAAAAAGTATGGAAAATCTCTATAATTGTAGGTATAATTACGGAACAAAGTTGAAAACATTGTGCCAGAAGGTGAAATTGCTCGGTTTGAGCAATTTCACCTTTTGTCACGATGTTTTCAATGTATCCACGACAATATGGATACTCTCAATCAATCAAAGTATATTCATCGAATAATGATAAATTTCCTCTTTTTCCCACAATGTTTTCAATGTATCCACGACAATATAGATACTCTCAGTTAATCAAAGTATATTCATTGAATAATGATCAATTTCCTATTTTTCCCCACAATGTTTTTAATAGTCGTCTGCTCCCTTCATATGCGTCACCGTAGAGGGAAGGGTTGTGTGTGTGAAAACACTGCAGGTATTGGAGAACCAGTGAGTGCATTAATCACCAAGACTCGATGAGTAATAGCGGTTTTGTTCTACTACGTATAAGGTGACCTGTCCCTTTTAAATCAATAACCTCGATGGCTCATCAATGTCATGTATAAACATAATTGTCTTCTAAAGTCATAGAAATGATTCTTTAACCCATTACTTCACACGGCTTTTCATAGGTCGTCTGCTTTACAATCATCAGACGAACAATTTCACCAATCTAGAAAATTGAAAGAATAATATTGATAAAGAGTTGAAAATATTGCAATAAAAGGTGAAATTGCTCGTGTTTTTGAGCAATTTCATCTTTTATTGCAATGTTTTCAAAAGTCGTCTGCAACAGCAGGCGTCAAATGTCGTCTGTGTGAAGTAATGGGTTAAGTCTTTTCACTACCGAGTTTCACGCAACAATGTAGACAATAGACATTGAACTTTTTCTGTAAATAATCTCCACAGACCGACGTTTTTAAAAGCGAACTAGCTTTTTCTGTAAATTATGATATAAAAATATACTCCACAGACTAATGTTTTTTAAAAGCGAAACAGCTTATTTCTGTAAATAAGATAAGTAAACTATACTCCTTTTTCTACTATAACGTGACCTGTCCTTTAAAATCAATAACCTCGATGTCTCATCAATGTCATGTATAAACATAATTGTTTTCTAAAGTCATAGAAATTATTCTTTAAGTCTTTCACCGCCGAATTTTAACAAAGTCGCCCCATCCCATGTTGGACATTGGACCCATCCATTATTCATCAAACAGGACATTTTTGTAAAGTGTAATGTATAAGTGGGGAACAATGCCGTTTTCAGGAGAGATTCTTCATTGTTTGAAAAATCATTTAATTGCCCTTTACAGCAAAAGGGTTAACTATTTCCCACATATAACAAATCTGCAGCAGACGACTTTGAAAACGTCATGGCAAAAGCGTAAAAAATTCCTAATAAATAAGGGTTGAGTTATTATTATTAAATTGAAAACACTCTGGAAAAAGGCGATATTGCTCATAATGAGCAATTTCGTCTTTGGCAGAGTGTTTTCAAACGTCGTCTGCTGCAAAGACGCCAGAATTTTTTTTTGAGAAAGACTTAACTTTTTCTGTAAATAAGATATAAAATAATCTCCACAGATCGATGTTTTCAAAAGCCAATGAGCTATTTCTGTAAATAAGATAAACAGTATACTCCAGAAACCCTCTTAGGAACAGTGAAATGTACTCACTGTGTACATATTATTCTTACAGTGACAAGTAGGCCCCCATAGGGATTGGTACTATTTCAATATTCTAATTGTGTTTTTGTATATTTTGTCGTTCACAAGTTATTTCTTACTGTTATGGTATTTAACGATGCTTTTTTTAAATAAGTCTACGAGTTATATCACGGCGCTTCCTGGGTTAGTTACTATGCGCAGTACTACTGGTCCATTAATCCTGACACCAGCTCTCCGCCGCTCTCAACAATTGTTCAGTCATATCACGGCGCTTCCTGGGTAAGTTACCAGTACTACTGGTCCATTTATCCTGACACCAGCTCTCCGCCGCTCTCAACACCTTTTCAGTTATATCACGGCGCTTCCTGGGTTAGTTACCAGTACTACTGGTCCATTCATCCTGACACCAGCTCTCCGCCGCTCTCAACACTTTTTCAGTTATATCACGGCGGTACCAGTACTACTGGTCCATTTATCCTGACACCAGCGACTCAGTTGTAATGCTAACACCACCATCCTGACCGCCAAGGAGGGAAAGCCATTACCTAACATATTTGTAAACAGTCTTTGGTATTACCCGGGGATCGAATCTGCAGCGGACGCTCTATCACTGCACCGCAGAGGCAGTTGTGGTACCGGTATATTATGTAAGCGGTTTATAACTAAACAAGGAAAGGAAATGACAATCTGAAAGTATGCATCCATTAGATCTGCAGTTAACTTAATATATATATTTCATTATATGCCTGTATTTCTTTGCTTTAACTCTTTCAGCGCCGAATTGTTTAAAAGTAGACTCTTCCATGTTCAAATTCGGGCGACTCTGTTTCATATGTTATGAGAGTTTCGTAATATTTGGATAACTACAAGGCAAACAATGCTGATTTCAGGTGAGACAGCTCGTTACGAGCTGACTCACCTGAATCAGTATTGTTTGCAAAAAGCTCAATATTGCCTTTGGCGCTGATTGAGTTAGCACACATCCTTTTCCACGCAAACGTTTCGTAAAGCAATTGTGCAGACAACACAATAGAATATATGAACGTATCTCCGTGTCTAATTGGGTTAAGTGTGATACAGGGACTTAAGGTTAAGTGTTTAAGTTAATTGTTTTATACGTAATTACTGTATTGTAATTGTTATACATGGTATACACGCAATACTGTTGTATTTTTATAACTACGTTATAGATATGAATACCATTTTCTTAAAAGTACATTTGAAGCTATTACAGAAAGACAGAAAAACACAGACATAGATAGACGGCGAAACACAGACAAACAACATACATACAGACGGACACAGTCAATGAAATCAACAGTAGTCCTATGGTCCGTTGCCAGTTACAGACAGACAGCCAGACAGATAGTCAGTGGTGGAAGTTGTGATACATACATGTGTATACTGTGCTGGTTGGGTGTCATGTACGTAGATATAGCAACCC
>JASEVX010000015.1:7108443-7191085 GCA_031761405.1 Serripes groenlandicus
TATTGCCCTAACACATCCCGAACACTATGTCATGTGAGAGCTAAACCAGCCAATCAAATTACAACTTTTCACGATCTGAACACAGTCCTCATGTTCGTCTATCAGAAATTCATTACATTCGTATGATGGCATCTTAATCCTTTTCCGCATACAGCATACAGCAAATCTGCATCAGACGACTTTTGATACACCTAATGCAGAACATATGGAAATGTTACACAAATGAATTGATTGATTGATTGATTGATTGGGGTTTAACGCCGTTTTTAACAATTTCTCAGTCATATCACACGGCGGCCAGTTCACCTACACACGTATTTCCTGGTTTTCTCACACCAGTACTCCACACAACAATCTTCCCAAGCAACTGGCTGCTTTTCCACATAGACTTAGCCCATTGGTGGAAGACGAATGACGCGTGTCGCATTGACTTTTGTCAAACGTCGGAAGGAAAGTTAACCGAGCCGGGATACACAAATGAAAGTATGACTATTGATGAACAGTGGAAAAATGTGTTTCCTTTAGAGACGGTCAACCGCAGAAACGTGGAGATGCTTCGGCGTATTAGAAACTGTCAAGATAATCTAGTATTGACCCTATTCTGTGTTAACGCTTTCCTACCTGCAGACGCATTTTGACGCATTTGCGGCAGACGACTTTTGAAAACATTGTAACAAAAGGAGAAATTGCTCATGATGAGCAATTTCCCCTTTTGCCACAATGTTTTCAACTCTTTTTAATAATTAACTTCTCATGTATGGAGATATTACACATTTTTGCCAATATGTTTTTAAAGTCGTCTGCTGCATAATTGTCGTATGCGGGAAAAGGTTAACCTGCATCTGACGACTTGGAAGACAACGACTCAAAACAATGGACAATCTAAACAGATGAAAGCATATTTATTGAGTCGGTAATATTGTGTTAAAAGGAGATATTGCTCATCAAGATCAGTTTCTCACTTTGTAACAATGTTTTCAAAAGTTGTTTGCTGCAAAAGCGTCAGAATGCGTCTGGGTTTGGGAAAGTGTTCGATACAAGTTTTTTATTATTTGTCATTATAACATGATATTACTTTCCAACTGTTTTCTTCTCTGTATGATATAACTGTTTAAGGTTTCATAATTTTTAAAACACATGTCTTCAGATAGTTCAAGATGGGAGGCGGACTGTGTTTTCTATTATACCTATGATAATTTAATGAGTATTTCAGATAGTTCACATATTCCGTGTGATAATGTGTTTTCCACGTCAGTCTTTCGTACAGAAACCCACCAATCACTAATCCACATATATGAAAGAAATCTGCAGCATCAAGGAAAAGGGAACATGCTATAAAAGTGTTTATGATGTTAAAAGTCGAATGGAGCAAGAAAAGTGTCAGTATATATCGGAGACGAGAAAATTATAAATGTGAAGCACCTGTGTGTTTCTGCACTTATATAACACTCGACTGTTAACTGGCCGCTAAGCCGTGCTATCATCCTCGGTACCCAGTCTATTCATAAAACATATGATATATTCTATGAATAGACCGGGTACCAAGGATGCCGTGCTATCATCCTCGGTACCCAGTCTATTCATAAAACATATGATATATTTTATTGATAGACCGGGTACCAAGGATGCCGTGCTATCATCCTCGGTACCCAGTCTATTCATAAAACATATGATATATTCTATGAATAGACCGGGTACCCAGGATGCCGTGCTATCATCCTCGGTACCCAGTCTATTCATAAAACATATGATATATTTTATGAATAGACCGGGTACCAGGGATGCCGTGCTATCATCCTCGGTACCCAGTCTATTCGTAAAATATATGATATATTTTATGAATAGACCGGGTACCAGGGATGCCGTGCGATATAATCGGAGAACTCGACACTCACCGCTTCAGAGTGGCGGGATAGTCCAGTGATTAACCCATTCCCTCATACAACAAATCTGCAGCAGACGACCTTGAACATATTTTGTCAAAAACTAGAAATTTTCTAAAAGAGGAAAACATTGTGGCAAAAGGAGAAATTGCTCGTTTTGAGCAATTTCTTCTTTTGTCACTATGTTTTCAAAAAGCCGTCTGCTGCAGAGGCGTCAGAAAGCGTCTATATGAGAGAAAGGGTTAACACAATGAACTGTCAATCCAGAGGTCTGGGGGTTCAAATCCCGGTCCGGGTTCTGGAAATTTAAGGGATGCTTTTAATCGTCTCCCACTCAACTAGAGGTTAAGTACTGGTTACTTCCAGGAAAAATAACCTCGCGTGTATCGGTGCTATACACCGGGTACGTAAAAGAACCAAGGGGTATTTTCGGAAAGAGCTAGGGTATCGCACCCGGACTCCCTTGTATATAACTTTGTCTGCTCGCCAAATAGTTAATTCTGCACGGCGAGGGTAAATAAAAACAAACAATAAAAATAATAATCACCGCTTCTCTATACTGGTTACTTATATGGGTTATCTTACAAGTGTTTTAGCGTAAATATTAGTAAACGATAATTTAATTGACTGACGCAAAGGTCAAATTGAGTCGACCTTTGTGGGGCAGTCCTCAGATTTATATACGAGAGAGCGCAGTTTATGTCTGATTAAAGGATATTGATCTAAATGCATCGTCTGACAAAAGGATTAAACGTTTATAGATTGTTGTTGTCATTTTAAGGATTGTTTCATGACCTTTCGTGCATGTTTACAATGTTTACATTATTTATTATCTAAATTGTTTATCATTCAGAGTTATATAACAATGTAAACATGATCCGGTGTGATCACATGACCGTAGTCGCGTCTTCATAATAGTATTTTCCGACACATACAATTCAAAGCTACTCTTTTGATCGCTTTTACCACATGCAACACATAACAGACTGATCAAGGCCGACACATCACGTAGCAGACGACTGCGAAACATATGGGAAAAAATGGAAAAAAATCTCAATCAAATAGATTTAAATTATTAAATAGAATTGAAACAATTGTGGCAAAATGTCAAATTGCTCACTATGACCTTTTGTCACAAT
This sequence comes from Serripes groenlandicus, assembly GCA_031761405.1. Classification (NCBI taxonomy): domain Eukaryota; kingdom Metazoa; phylum Mollusca; class Bivalvia; order Cardiida; family Cardiidae; genus Serripes; species Serripes groenlandicus. The sequence continues at coordinate 7,111,466 of JASEVX010000015.1, forward strand.
GTGTTTAAATGTCGTCTGCTGCAGATGTGTAAGAAAGCGTCTGTATGTGGGAAAGGGGGTTAGGACATGGACTTCAATCAGTAGGCTCCAAAGCTATAACTTATATATTTCTGACAAAAAAGAAAGAAAGAAAAATCCTACTAGGCCTTTTTGCTCGGTGATATAATGGTATGGAGCGTTCGCCTCGGTGCGGGAGGTCGTGGGTTCGATACCCGGTCGCGTCATACCAAATACTTTTAAAATGGTAGTAATTGCTGCTCTTCTTGGCGCTCAGAGTTACGGGGTTAGCATTACGACTGACTGGCTGGTGTCATGCCAAATTGACAAGTAGTACGTGTTAACACCGTGATGTAACTGAAATAGTGTTGAAAAGCGGCGTAAAACAACAATCAATCAATTAATCAATCAATAATATAACTTTAAATGATGTAAACGTGTAGTGTCATTAAGACCCCAAAGCTTCAGACGCGGTTTATGGCATTTTGTATAATACAAAAACAAACAAAACTTTTAACAACAAATGATTCTCCTGAGATCTAGTAATGTAACACACTTGAACATTTCCTTCATAAAGACTCATTTTGATGCCTCTGTAGCGGACGAATTTTGAAAAAGATTTGTGGCAGAAAGAGAAATGACTTATTATGAGCAATTTCTCCTTTCGTCACAATGTTTTCAATTATATACAATAATTATTATTTCATCTAAAGATATTATTTTAGCCTAGATTTTGTTCAAATTCATCTGCTGCATATTTTGTTGTATGTTGATAACGTTCAAGCGACAGGTGACTGGGAAATACAATAAGCCCATAAATGCATTGCTGACGTACATATAATATATATGTATACATAAAGTACATTTCCTGAAGACTATCCTAGAACCCAAACCGGTTGAACGCTATTAGCCTTATATATTTGTATCTATTGTATTTGTACTATAGACACAGACACTATATATTACAGCAGAAATATGTTATTGTTTGGCTCCGTATTATATTATATTTTTGTTTATAGGAGAAGACCGCGTGGTGAAGTGGACGAGCGTGCGCCTCGAGGTGCGGGAGGACGTGGGTTCGATCCCGCGGGCGGGTCATACCAAAAACTTTAAAACTTGTAGTAATAGGTGTCTTCCTTTGCGCTCAGAGTTGCGACGTAAGCAAATGTGAATGATTAACTGGTGTCAGGATAACGGGTCGAGTAGTACTGTGGTAACTTACCCAGGAAACGCCGTGATATAACGGAACAATGGTCGAAAGCGGAGTCAAACGCCAACAAACCCATCACTCTTTTAGGTTGGAAAGGAATTATTCCAGTCCTAACGGACGACGGCATCAAGGTTTACTTCAAAGACAAAGTTTCGATTTAATGAACCACGTGGGTGTACGTGTACGCCACTGAGCTTTCCTACTTTAAACTGATAAACAAATGAGATTACGCCGCTCCTCATTATCGTCGCTTCCTACGCATCCTGACATTTTCTATCATCGTTATATCATACGGTTATCTTTTGAGCAATGTCGAGTGTACATATCAGTGAGCCGTCCCGCGAGAAAACCAACAGTGTGGACTATCGACCCACATAAAACTAAGCATGCCGCGCAGACTAACCCGGACAGACACTTTTCGCATCCTGTGGATTTTCTGTTTTGGGGATTACTTCTCTATACCTCTATCCCCCTGATACGGAGTTTGAGTGCCCGGATAAGCCTACGCGGACTGCCCAAGCTGATCTGGGTCGATACATTACGCAGACTCCAAAATGTTGGTTGTCTCTCGGAACGGTATATATGATCCTGTCCATGGGAAAAGGTGCAGGTTGATCCAGATCTTCACTATTTCACGTCAAAATACTTACTTATCAAATGTATGTATACAGAAAAGCCGTACTTATTACTTCTGACGTTTTAAAATTAGAAGGGCAACCAAACTGAATCATGACCATGACAGTGTATGCTATGCCTAAGCGGAAAAGAAGCAACCTCTTTTAGCATAGTACATATTATTTAGAATAAAAAACACCTTTACTTTTTCTTTGTTACTATGCAACCTTTGCTTAGCACAAGACGTTCCACGACCATGACAGTGTATATGCGTTGCCTAAGCAGAAAGTCAGCAATATATAACTCGCCTGGTACATCACGTTTAGAAATGAATCATCACATCACATACTAGGTCCCAATATATATTGTTCCGGATCTCGAGTCGGCAAAATGGCCTTTTTTTAGATTTCAACAATTGTTCAGTTATATCACGGCGAATCATTGGTACTAGTACAACTGGTCCATGTATCCTTCCGCACCGAGGCAGACGGTCGGTCTACCATTACACCACCGAGGCGATTAGAGAGTCGGGAAGCACAGGGGTAGATGAAGCGGCCTCTATAGAACATTGGCACGCAAAACACTTGATATACGTTCCACAACTTGGGCTAAAAAACCCGGTTAATACACATGTAGCCCGAGTAGAGATTAGAAGTGAAATTGTTTCGCTGACTTAGATATTCTTTTTGGATCTTGTTTGAGTGTTTACCTGCCTGTAAGTTAAAAGGTCAACCGTATAAAAGCTATAAATAACACGTGTCACACCCAAACCCTTATTGGCTCTTTTTATGAACGCCAAATTAATACAACTTATGTAGCAACAGATGCACAACAAAATGTAAATGAATTTCGAACGATGTAAATTAAGATCAGACTGAACGAATGTAGCGTCATGTCTTAGTCTACGTTACCCGAAAGTGTTTTTTTTTTAAGTCATGCAAAGAAGAATAAGCAATGTTTGTTACAAGTCGCGTATATGTAACTCCGTAAGGGTTAACTCTTTCACTGTCGAATTTCACAAAGTCGACTCTTTCATGTTGAACATTGGACCAGTCCATTCTTCGTCCAACAGGACATTTGATGAACTTTAATGTCTTAGTTGCAAACAATGTAGATTTCAGGAGAAACAGCTCATTATGAGCTGTTTCACCTGAATCTGCATTATTTGCAAAAGCCTTTAATGCATTGCCTTTAGCAGCGAAAGGGTTATACAAATAAAACGCTAACAAAAGTAGGTTATGTTTACAAACCTTCAGACTGTATCTCGTGTCTTCATTTTTAATGAATTTTACACACTGTAATAAAGATTAACATTAAGATATATATATAGACCAATTACTGGTTAACCCTTTCCCACTTGAAGACGCATGTTGACAGATCTACAGCATATCACTTATGGAAACTTTCTAGAAAAGGGAGAACTTGTTATTTCTCCTTTTGCAAGAATTTTTCCAACTTTACATGTATTCAATACTTATAGACTCACTATAAGAGATATTTCATGTTTTATCCTTGTTATTTTCAAAGTCGGCTGCTTTAGATGTGTTGAACATGGAAAGTCTCTAAATACAAATAAGTGTACGTTTACAATTATATTGACTTATGTTTAATTAAGATAAGAAAAGCCTGCAGCTGTCGATTTTCAAAACATCTAGGTAAAACATCTTCCATATAACACAGTTATCCCTTACCCACAAATAGGCGTTTTATGAAGCGTTTGTCGTAGACCCTTTACTGTCCGCATAACGAGTCATTTATCCCCTTCTCGCGTTGTTTTCAAATTAATTCAATAATTTGTCTTTCATTCAAAGAGGGCTACTTAATCAAATGATGTGTCTTTCATTCAAAGAGAGTTTCAATACTTTTGACAAGATGTTTTCAAAGCCGTTTGCTGCTGACTTTTTTGATGTGGGAAAGGTAGGGTTAATACTGTTTGAATGAAGGAACATGAGCCAGTCAATCGGACACACTACAAGATGGCTTGTGGACATAGAAGAACCAGACCAGACTGTGTATACGCACAGACTTATCAAAATCTACACTGTTCACATAGCACTTACATAAGTGCTGTAGAAGTTTCAGTCAGCGGGTGTAGATTCCGGTAAGACGGGTAGATGTACAGGGTAATCTGAGCCTTCTCTGTAAGGAAAAGCCATAGTGTACCTTGTTACCGTGGAGAAGCACATATAAATATAAAATAAACCTTAACACAAATATATAGCAAATATATGGTGGCATAGAACTGCCAACACTTATCAAATAATTATGTTGAATATGTTCGTGAAATTCATGGCGGATTTCGCGTTATATACAAAATAACATGATAACTTAAAATTTATCGTGATGCCAGATAATCAACTTAACATGAATTGGTTCGTGTTAGTGCTCTAAACTGCCAACGATTATATCTAGATAATTTAAGGATTTTCATGAAACTTGGTATTTATCATGAACATTTTATCTAACGCGTTATGATATCTAAACATAAACACGTTTAATTCGGAACGCTTTGTGGGGACCCATGGTTAGGTCCGTGTTGTTGTCGGCCGGCATGGTGTTATAATCTATATTTAGATAGCTGGTATCATGAAAACTTATTGTTAACACGATAACTTAAAATAAACGTGATAAATAGAAAATTTCGAGATATATTTTCTATTAAGTGGTTGGCAGTCTAAAGCACTAACAGGGAAAAAAGCATGTTAAGTTATTTATCTGGTATCACAATGAATTTAAAGTTATCATGTCATCGAGAGTGATTAATCTAAGCCAAAGGCTTGTTTCGCAATCGATGTAAAATAAATAAGTTTAAACTATCATGTTATTTTGTAAATAACGCGAAATCCTCCATGACTTTCGCGAAAATATTCAACATAATTATCTGGTATGTGGTGGCAGTTCTATGCCACCATACAAACATATTTGCAAATGGAAAATCTTTTCATACTATGTAGCATTTATTTTTCAATTTTAATATTGTTTCATGGGCTTACGTGCGTGTTTACAATGTTTACATTTCTTATTATTTAAAATGTTTATCATTCAGATATGTATACAGAAATGTTAATATTGGAAGGTGTTTACACATAACTGAAGTCGCGACTTTATAGTAGTTTTTCCGATACATTAAATTCAATGTAACTACACTTTTGAACGCTTTCATTAGGATCCAAAGCTTGAACTTTTTAATTAAACATATCGATTGCAGGCAGGTATGATGATTTCTTAAAGAACAACATACTTGACTTATTGGAGTTTATCGCGGTTTTCAACAGTATTAGAGCCGTCCCGCGAGAAAACCAACATTGTGGACTCTGCGTAAAGTATCGACCCGGATCAGCCTAAGCATACCGCACAGGCTAACCCGGACAAACACTTTTCGCCTCCTGTGGTTTTTCTGTTCCAGGAATCATTACTCTATACCTCTATTCCCCCTGAGACGGAATGTGTCGGCCCGGATCAGTCTGCGCGGACTGCGCAGGCTGACCTGGGTCGATACATTACGCAGAGTCCACAATGTCGGTTTTCTCGCGGAACGGCTCATATAGATTGCAGGCAGGTGTGATGATTTCTTAAAGAACATCATACTTGACTTATTGCAGTTTATCGAGGTTTTCAACAGTATTTAAATAATATCATGGCGGTCAGTTCACCTTATATGTCAATCGGAACTCCTCGGGTAATTCCGTCATCTTTCATCATCATTGGTGAAGCATTCATCACCGAGGTATTCCGAATGCTTATACGAGTGTTTCCTAGCTGTACATGTCCCGCCCATGTACCCCACAAACCATTCGTCACAGGCAACTAACTATCTACCTTCCTATATAGACAATGTAGACTTTTGGAGGATGATGAATTACGTTTTGACTTTTGTCAATCATCCGAAAGAATGTATTGTCGGGTCACCACAATAATTTGATCATATGACACAGTCTATTCTATAGATGTGCATACCTGATTTGATATCTGTTAACTCTTTCATTGCCGTATTTCACAAAGTAGACTCATCCATGTTGAATATTGGACGACTCCATCTTTCGCCCGACAGGACATTTGGTAAAATGTTATGTCTAAGTGGCAAACAATGCAGATTCAAGGAAAGACAGCTCGTTACGAGTAATTTCTTCAAGTGGTATCATATTCATGTATACTATGGTATGCGCCACACGCTAAATGAGCCGTTCCAAGGGTAACAAAACTATTGACTCTGCGTAATGTATCGACCATGATCAGTCTTCGCAGTTCTGGCAGGCTGATCTGGACCGACACTAGCTGTCTAAAGGGGATAGAGGTATAGAGTAATGATTCCTGAAACAGGACATCCACAGGAGGCGAACAGTGACTGCCTGGATTAATCTGCGCGTTATGCGCAGTATGACATGGTCGATACTTTACGCAGCATCCACAATCTTGATTTTCTCGTGGAACGGCTCGAATGATGTATGCGCATATCAAATGGTACATGTATATGTACATACATACGTATTCATAAGTCTTACAGTTTAGGAAATTATACCTAGACAACGTTTCCTGACATAAAGGAAGGACATAAGGGTCGGACAACCAGAAGGATGGACAGAGAGATGGGATATAAACTTATACTTCCCCGGGTAACAACATTGGGACATAAACTCCTAAACCGAGAAGATTTTAGGGTATACTATATATACAAATTGAGCCGTCCCGCGAGAAAATCAGCGTTATGGCCTCTGCGTTATGTATCGAGCCTGATCAGCCTACGCAGTCCGCGCAGACTGATCCGGGCCGACACATTCCGTCTCAGGGGGATAGAGGTACAGAGTAATTATTCCTGAAACAGAAAATCCACAGGAGGCGAAAAGTATCTGCCCGGATTAGCCTGCGCGGCATGCTCAGGCTGATTCGGTTCGATACTCTACGCAGCGTCCACAATGTTGGTTTTCTCGCGGGACGGCTCATATATATAAATATATATTTAACGACGTTATCTGTATTCATAATGCGTAGTATTCATGTAACCTTTTATCTAATATTACAAGTTGATTGTAAATAAATTAACCCTTTTTAAACATGTAGACTAATGTGTACGCATCTGCAACATACGACTTTTTACAACATTGTGACAACGCACAATGAGCACTACTCCCTTTTGTTACAGTGTTTTCAACTCTTTTCGATTATTAAACTTTCCCTTATAGATAAATTCCATAAGCCTTGCATAAAATGTGTTCAAATCGTTTGCTGCTGATGTGATGTACGTGGGAGAGGGTAAACAATACAGAAAGCTAACAATGCGTATCAAATGTCAATTACTAGATATTTAAAACAAATACGTCAACAAAAATATATCAGTCACGTAAGACGAAAAAGGATTGTTTTGGTTTTCACATGTTTCACATTTTTCACATTTTTGATTGTTTGGTGTTTTACGCCGCGTTCAACAATTGTTTCAGTCATATCATCATTATATCATACGGTGTTCTTTTGAGCAATGTCGAGTGTACATAAGAGCCGTCCCGCGAGCGAGTAAACCAACACTGTGGACTATCGACCCAGATAAGCCTAAGCAGGCCGCGCAGGATGATCCAAACAGACATATTTGGCCTCCAATGGATTTACTGTTTCGGGGATTATTACTCTATACCTCTATCCCCTTGGGTAAGGAGGTATAATCTCTATACCTCTATCCCCTTGGGTAAGGAGGTATCGGCTTGATTGTTTGATGTTTTACGCCGCTTTAAAAAAGCGTTTCTTAGATAATTAACCAGTACTACTGGTCCATATATCATGACACAAGTCAGTCAGTCGTAAATGCATACCCCGCAACACTGAGCGCCAAGGAAGCCAGCCATTACTACCATTTTTAAAGTCTTTGGTATGACTCGGCCTGTGATCGAACCCTCGACCTCCCGCGCCCGAGGCGGACACTCTACTACCACACCACCGAGGTGATCTGTGACTATGGACAATATCGCCGGACCCTTCACTGTCCGCCTGTCTGTAGTTAAGTGTAAGATGTTTCTTATGATAAAAAAAAAAAACGCATCTAGAAGTGTAGCCGTGCTATTCTTACGCAAATATAGCTCTAACTGACGGCCCGAAAACCGCATCATCGTTTGTGTAGTGGTAGAGCCTCCGCCTCAAGTGTGGGACATCGATGGTTCGGTACCCGGCCTGGTCATACCAAAGACTTTAAAAAAAAAAATGCAGTAATGGCTGCCGTCCTTGTCGCTCAGGTTTGCGGGGTTAGCCTTACGACGCTGGCTGGTGTAAGGATAAATTGACCAGTATATATACAAACGGTACTGGTAAATTACCCAGGAAACGCCGTGATATAACTGAACTATTACTGAGAGTGGCGTAAAAATATGAAACACTCAATCTGATGACCGTTTGTTGTTTTTTTCTCAGCAAAAAAAGACACCATTTGCCGTCCATGGGGAAAAAGTACACGTTGATAAATATCTACATCGTTCAAATATTACGTAAATATGCTGCTCGTAAGAAGCTGCTGTCAACAAAATTGAGCCGTCCCGCGAGAAAACCAACATTGTAGACTCCCCGGGTCAGCATAAGCATGCCGCGCAGGCTTGCCCGGACGGACAACTTTCGCCTCCTTTGGATTTTCTGTTTCAGAAAACATTACTCTATACCTCTATCCCCCTGATATGGAATGTGTCGGACCGGATTAGCCTGCGTGGCATGCTTAGGCTGATCCGGGTCGATGCATTACGCAGAGGCCACAATGTTGGTTTTCTCATGGAACGGCTCATATGTAGCTTCGGGAAAGGTCTAAGCAGATGGACATTGTAATTTAAACTTATTTAACCCTTTCCCTCATATGGACGCTTTCTGACGCCTCTGCAGCAGACGGCTTTTTGAAAACATAGTGACAAAAGAAGAAATTGCACACAACGTGCAATTTCTCCTTTTGCCACAATGTTTTCCACTTTTTGTCATAGGTTATCCATTCAATTATGGAGCTTTTCTATGTTTTGGACAAAATACGTTCAAAGTCGTCTGCTGCAGAATTGTCGTATAAGGGAAAGGGTTAAATCTCTGTTTGTTCCTTCTCGCACGGACGGACCCTTTTGTTTTCTATTCTGTAACATTGAGGCTGATGAATCCGCCGTTTTCGAATGGTAAGCGTCGGGGATTTGGAATCGGGAGTACCAGGTTCGAATGGTTAGCGTCGGTGATTTGGAATCGGGAGTACCAGGTTCGAATGGTTAGCGTCGGGGATTTGGAATCGGGAGTACCAGGTTCGAATGTTTAGCGTCGGGGATTTGGAACCGGAAGTACCGGGTTCGATCCCAAGTCGCGACGCAATGGTTATGATGGAGTGCCCTTGGAAAAGGCAGTTTTCCTGTCCTAGTTTGTTTAACAAAGGATCATGACTGAGTGAACATTTCGAGGGCTTGGCGTGAAACAGTTGTAACTAAAATTTGTATTTTTGACCAAGGTTAATTACCTTGCCCTAAAGCCTTTATAAGCGTTAAATAATTTGTCTTGGTTAACAATGGAAATTTAGGTGCCATTGCTCGTTTTGAGCAATGGCACCTAAATTTGCATTGTTTACAAAGGGGTAAAAAGTGCCCCTAAACAAGGGTTTTCAAAATAGGTTTTTAGTTACAACCGTTTCACGCCAAGCCATCGATTTGTTGAAAAACGACGTAAGAACCCAATTAAACAAATAAAATACAAACAATAACATTCAGGATTGTTTGGGTTAAATAGTTAATTGACGTTTCGTGTTTCTTATCTGACACCTGACACCTTACGGTTAATCCCGTAAATGACTAGGATTTCAGACCCCATCCATGCTTTACCGCACACATTGGAGTTTGTGAACGGTATAGCCCCAGATCAGCTTGTATATCCACATAGTCTGATCAATAATCAAACTGTTAACATATATCTAACATAAGTTTGTTTTACAACTTTTGTCAACTTGAGTAGATTTTGAGACGAAGTAGCAGATGAAGAGCCAGATTTGAATCGACACTATTAAGAAATGCCAACTTTTTACGTTTATCCGATGGACAGGCTCCAAGTATGATTAACGTTTCGGGAAGACATTTATTCACTAATGAGTTTATCTCTACTTCTGAAACAACCTACTGACTAACCTAATATACCGAGGGCTTGGCGTGAAACAGTTGTAACTAAAATCGGTATTTTTTTTACCAAGGTTAATCACCTCGCCATAAAGTCTTTATAAGCGTTAAATCATTGTTCTTGGTAAACAATGGAAATTTAGGTGCCATTGCTCTGAGTCTGAGCAATGGCACCTAAATTTGCATTGTTTACAAAGGGGTCAAAATTCCCCTTAAACCAGGGTTTTCAAAATAGGTTTTTCAGTTACACATGTTTCATGCCAAGCCCTCGATATATCGTCCGTTCCTACTTTCCCCAGCACGATTCGAGTTTCTTGGTCACGGAGGGAGTGACTATTTATGATCGTAGTGTTGTGTAAATAAAAAAATAACAAATCATCCGAACAATTTAAGGTATTATCCTGACTTGAACGGGATCAATACTGTAACACGCACCATTCAAACATGTTCTCTCTGTCTGAATGTCTATGTATGTGTCTCTCTACCTGTCTCTCATTCTCTCTTGCTTTCTTTCTAATTCTCTGACTCTGTATCTCTCTGTCTCTGTCAGTCTCTGTCTCTGTCTGTCTGTCTCTGTCTCTGTCTCTGTCTGTCTCTGTTTTTCTCTGTCTCTCTCTGTTTCTGTTTCTCTGTCTGTGTGTGTGTGTGTGTGTGTGTGTGTGTGTGTGTGTGTGTGTGTGTGTGTGTGTGTGTGTGTGTGTCTGTCTGTCTGTCTGTCTGTCTGTCTGTCTGTCTCTCTCTCTCTCTCTTTCTCTCTCTCTCTCTCTCTCTCTCTCTCTCTCTCTATCTCTCTCTCCGCATCTCTCTCTCTCTCTCTCTAACTCTCTCTCCATCTCTCTCTTGTTTGTCTCTCTTTCTCTCTTCGTCTAATTCTCTATCTCTCCCCAACTCTCCATTTGTAATACTCATAATGTGATAAAATGTAGAAAAAAACCTAAAAACAACAACATGTAATTACAGCTGTCATGTCACTTCACTGACATAATTAGGACCACATTTCATAATAATAAATTGTCTAACATAAGCCAGGTAATAGTTAAACCATTTGACATTATATATTTTTTCTTACTGTTTTAAGTTTTCATACTTTTCTGAAATGCACTTAGAGATTCTATCCTCAATTTGGCAGGGTATACTGAAATTGCAACTCATGTGACGAATCAAACAAAATGTACTCATTTGGAAATATCAAGGACCAACTCTCAAAGAAGTGTTTGTTCGTTTAATCCTTCAATTTTACGACACTCTGACCGCATTTGTCAATGTTTATGGTAGACTTCCTGTGAATAATACAAGCATTCAATCACACACCCGTTTCATAACGTTTTCATTTTTTTTAATAGGAAAGGTCCTGCCCAACTTTCTAATTTCGAAATACCAAAATTATTCATTTTAGTATTTAACCCTCTCCCTCATGCAGACGTAATATGACGCATCTGTAGCAGACCAGGTTTTGCAAACATCTTGGCAAACGTGGTAATTTCTTATTCAAAGTAGTTTCTCCTTTTGTCCAAATGTTTTCTACTCATTTTAATTATTTGAAATCATAGAAACTTTCCATAGGTATGCATATATGTTTTTTTTTAAAGTCGTCTGCTGCAGAATAAGTATATGTTGGAATACCTGTCCTTTTAACGTATCATGCATTCATTTGAACATTGACAGGTTAACAGGAGCTTTGTATAACAACGCGACATGAATCCACGAGAAAACCAACATTATGGACTCTGCGTAATGCATCGACTCAGATCAGCCTGCGCAGATCGAGCAGGCTAATACGGGCCGACACATTCCGTCTCAGGGGGATAGTGATATAGACGCTAATGATTCTTGAAACTATGTTTTCAAAAAGCCGCCTGCTGCAGAGGCGTCAGAAAGCGTCTATATGAGGGAAAGGGTTAATTAACTGTCCTCGCTCTAGACTAAAAACAGACCATTTATTTAAATATATCGCTTGATATATGTATGCATTACATGTTTACAAAACATCTTGAGATCAATAGAATAGACTGCCTTCTATTCAAACATGAACAGAAAGCCACTGTACAGAAATAATAGTGATAGAAATAATTCAATGCTGCTATTGCAATAATACTTTAACTCACTTTAACGTTGTTATTATTCTCTTCTGAATATAATTGAAAATAAAGTGCAAACAATTAAAAACAACAGAACAAAACTCTTTTATAATTTCATTTAGTTATTTGGAAAACATGTTTTATTATGCAATACACAAATGATAAATAGGCTTAATGCTTCCTGCTCAATCCTGTTTATATTTATAGTTGATATGAATTGAAATAAGATGTATACATACATGTTTATATGTAATTATTATATGTATAAAATATTGTTTACACCAAAACTTTAACGCGAAGGAGAGATTATAGTCTATATCCGCTCTAGTCTGATTTTTAAATGTTTAAGCTGAAGTGACTTATGGGATTGATTGTTTGGTTTTAACGCCACTTTCAACAATGACTCAGTTATATCACGGCGTTTCATGTGTAAGTTACCAGTACTACTGGTCCATGTATCCTGACACCAGCCATGCCAGTCGTAATGCTGACTCCGCAACCCTGCACGCCAAGGAGGGCAGCCATTACTTCCCTTTTTAAAAGTGTTTGGTATGACCCAGATCGGGGATCGAACCCGCGACCTCCCACTCTCGAGGTGGACGCTCTACCACTACACCAATGTGAATGATATGAGCTGTTAAATATCAATTTGGGATGTTCGAATTGTACAGACGATGGGAAACCCTGTTTTAATACGAATGGTAATGATACGCTCCACAAGCATCCATAACTTAAGCAACGGTATGGGAAAAGACGATCATCAGGACTTTGCGAACTAGAAAGCCCAAACCTAATTGCTCAGTGTTCCGCGTGTTTTGATCTGAATCGTTACCTTTTATTCGCAACCCAGCCGTTCCGGCATTTTTAAAGTAACGGTCAATGTACGCCTGTTAAAAAGAGTATAAGATCTTCTTTAACGTGTTCATCCATTATTCTAAAAGTGTCTAAAGGTTTGTTTTCATGTGTCGTGTTTTATTTCTGTTTAAGATTCAAATCTTACGCATCAATTCACCCCCAACACTTTTCGTTTACATACACACCGTCCTTTGCGATTAATTAATCCCAGGCGCCCTTTCACGCTTTGCAGCGGACGACTTCTGAAAAGCATTGTGGAACAAATAAGAAATGTGTTATGGTGATATACAAGTCCTCCTTTTCAAGCAACGTTTTAAATCCAGTAACAAAAGCAACATTTCCTAATTTACAAATTTGACTACATTGCTTAAGATGCTTACAAGCAAACTCACTCATAAAATCGTAATATCTCTTTCAGCGCCGAATTGTTTAGTGTAGACTCTTCCATGTTCAAAATCGGGTGCGTCCATTTCTCAATTTATGAAAGTTTTGGACTTGTTTTGGTAACTAAAAGGCAAGCAATGTTGATTTCAGGTGAGACAGCTCGTTACGAGCTGACTCACCTGAATCTGCATTGTTTGCAAAAACCTCAATATTGCCTGTGGCGCTGAAAGAGATATTTAGACAAAACAGTATGATTTAAATGTACATTAAACGACTGCATTGTTAATACGAACGTGAGTCTATCTGTTCAGAAGCATGCAATATTAAAATGTGTCATCATAAGATTGTCTCTGGAACACCGATATCTAATGGAATGCACTAACTTTCGGAATGTTCATTTAACTGCGTTCAGTGGAGGAGCAAAGGGTAATCTGATTTAGCTGGGGTAGATATTTAGAGTAAGGAAAGGGATTAAATTACAGACTCTACCTTGACATTTATACATATACCCTTTTCATAGTCCCGAAATATAACCGGTATAACATTTTTCTGTTAAAGCTTCAACTATTTACAACATACATGTACATGTACATAGCGCTTGACATTTTCCCTATTTTTACCTTGATGTTTTCAAAATCGTCTCCTGCACATTTTTTTGTGTACGGGAAAGGGTTAACCAAAAGAGAGGCGTTTGCATTGTTCTTTTCGACGGAATGTATGTTTTTTTTAAACTTATTTATTTTACATCAAATTCGAAACTAGCTTTCAGCTTATACTAATCACGCTCGATGTGTGCTTCCTATCATCTCGGGACTTGAACCCGGGACCTTTGATACGAGAGGTCGACGTTCTACCTCTGCACTACTGTCTTCCATGATATCTTACGCCATTTTAATTATATTTTTGTTATAATCCAAGGCGTTTCCTGGATAAAGATTCTTTCATTATTGTTGTATTATCAAAAGCATTATCGTCAGTTTAAATATTTAAGTAAGATTTTTGTTTGTTTTGTTTTTATTAGGGTTTCTATGCCGCTTTCAACATTATTTCAGTTATATCACGGCGACAGTTCACTTATTCATTATCCCTGGCAGTACTAGGCTAGAAAACGTGCCTTGCCCAAGGGCACTCCACCATGACCGTAGTGCCGCGACTGGGGGATCGAACCCGGGATACCCGTTTTCAAATCCCCGACGCTAACCACTCGGCCAGATTTTTGTAAATGAGTGTATCGAAATGTACTCGTGTGCTCCTCTTTCCATTTTGGTATGAAGAGGTTGACAGTTCAAGTCATTGTTTATATTCATGTTTTCACAATGCAACCTGAAGCGACATGTAAAATTTCTGTGGGAGGAATCAATGATGTTATAAAAGCATTAGAGGTTATAGAGGCTGCATTATGGACTTCGATTTTCATTGAACTGACATTTAGAAAGTTGATAAATCTTTACTAAATATTGATATAATGCATAGCGAGCTAGGTAGACCAATAAAGTCGTGAATTTATGAGCCAATCCACGTGAAAACCAACAGTATGGACTCTGCGTAATGTATCGACCCGGTTTAGCCTGTGTAATCCGCGCAGGCTAATCCGGGCCGACACATTCCGTCTCAGTAGGATGGAGGTATAGAGTAGCGAGTCCTGAAACAGAAAATGGCCAGGAGGCGAAAAGTGTCTGTCCGGGTTAGCCTGCGCGGCATGATTAAGCTGATCCGGTTCGATACTTGACGCAGAGTCCATAATGTTGGTTTCACGTGGAACGGCTCATATGTATGCCCACATTTACCGACAACCATTTAAGTGTGAACTGTCATGAAATGATCTCTATATGTCGAATAATAATAGGCGGTATAAACGAGCAGCCTGATCCTGGTCTGTATTGTTCGCAAATACAGTGTAACTTCGTGCATCATGATTTACTTCCGTGCTGTTTGAATTCGCGACTAGCGGGTTAAAGATTAGTGCTATCCCACTTATCGTAGGTAAAAGGGAGATGAGGTATATGCTTTTGAATTCGTATTGGGAAATTATGTACGTACATGAAGTACCAAGAGATACAACAGTACAAATATGATAATCTAAATCGAAAACTATGCGGGAAAAAGTAAGTAAATAATTTTCTGTTATGAGCACTTTCGCCATATGCTTCAGCATTAGCTTTGAAACGTTATCAATAACAATGGCATGAAAAATTCCAAGTATGCTCTAGGAGAAATATTGACTAAAGCGAGTAGTAAAGGGATTAACTTCCTTTTAGCGTTGCTTACATTAACCCTTTCCCTCATACAGACGCTTTCCGACGCCTCTGCAGCAAACGGCTTTTTGAAAACATAGTGACAAAAGAAGAAATTGCACAAAACGTGCAATTTCTCCTTTTGCCACAATGTTTTCCACTTTTTATCAAAGGTTATCCATTCAATTATGGAGATTATCTATGTTTTGACAAAATACGTTCAAAGTCGTCTGCAGAATTGTCGTATGAGGGAAAGGGTTAAGTTTTAAGTACCCCCATCACTGTTAATATACGGTCGAAAACCCCATTCATATCGATATTTTACTGATCCGTTTACCGTGTATACTTATATGCTTATTTTAGATTCGTTTTTTATGGTATTTTACGCCGCTTTTCATTAGCATTTCAGTTATATAACGGCGATTCATGGGCCAATTACTTTTGTTATTATTTCGAGGGCTTGGCGTGAAACGGTTGTAACTTAAAACCTATTTTGAAAACCCTTTTTTAGGGGCAATTTTGACCCCTTTGTAAACAATGCAAATTTAGGTGCCATTGCTCAGAACGAGCAATGGCACATACATTTACATTGTTTACCAAGAAAAATGATTTAACGCTTATAAAGACTTTATGGCGAGTTGATTAACCTTGGTAAAAAAATACTAATTTTAGATACAACCGTTTCACGCCAAGCCCTCAATTTATCCTGACGCCGATGCATCAGGCGTGTATATATGAGCCAATCAACGAGAAAACCAACATAATATCCCCTGCGTAACTTATCGACCCGGATCAGCCTAAGCATGCCAAGCAGACTAATCCGGGCCGCCACATTCCGTATCAGGGTGATAGGGGTATAGAGTAACGAGTCCTGACACAGAAAATCCACAGGAGGCGAAAAGTGTCTGTCCGGGTTACCCTGCGCGAAAATGCTTAGTCTGATCCTGTTCGATACTTTACGCAGAGTCCATACGGTTGCTTTTCTCGTTGAACGGCTCATATATATACGTCGGAGAAATTATTCGGCCCGAATTTGTCATTGGCTTATTTATTGTTTCTACTGCATACATCACATCACCAATTCTCGGCAACACGAATTTAATAGTTCGAATTTCCTTTAACCCTTTCCCTCATACGACAATTCTGCAGCAGACGACTTTGAACATATTTTGTCAAATAATGAAAAATCTCTATAATTGAATGGATAACCTATGACTAAAAGTGTAAAACATTGTGACAAAAGGAGAAATTGCACGTTTTGTGTAATTTCATCTTTTGTTACTATGTTTTCAAAAATCCGTCTGCTACAGAGGCGTCAGAAAGCGTCTATATGAGGTAAACGGTTAAGTCGACGCAAATTGTGGCCCGAACTGTTCAATGTCATCTGATAGTTCTACACAAAATGGCACGACATCATAATATAAAATACCTGCGTAATGATAAAATCGGTCCAGTGCTTCATAAAGAGGTGGCTCGTCAATAATTAATATATGAGCCGTCCCGCGGGAAAACCATCATAGTGTGGACTCTGCGTAAAGCATCGACCCGGATCAGCATAATCATGCCACACAGGCTAACCAGGAGGGACACTTTTTGCCTCAAGTGGATTTTCTGTTTCAGGAATCAATACTCTATACCTCTATCCACCTGATACGGAATATGTTGGCCCGGATAAGCCAGGCTGATCTGGATCGATACATTACGCAGAGTCTATAATATTGGTTTTCTCGTGGAACGGCTCATATATCGTCCAAGCAATCTGATCTGCTCCATGAATTTTTTATACCGTGAATCATCCGCCATTCCTTAATAGTTAATGCTTTCCTGCACGAAATATTTACTACTGTTATGTCACGTTTTGGATGTAGATTTTTTCGGAAATAACAGCTGGTTATATGAGCCTTTTCACTAGAAAACCAACATTATTAACTCTGCGTAATGTATCGACCCAGATCAGCCTGCGCAGTCCGCGCAGGCTAATCCGGGCCGACACATTCCGTCTCAGGGCGATAGAGGTATAGAGTAATGATTCCTGAAACAGAAAATCCACAGAAGGCGAAAAGTGTCTGTCCGGGTTAGCCTGCGCGGCGTGTTTATGCTGATCCGTGTCGATACATTACGCAGTCAATAATGTTGGTTTTCTCGTGGAACGGCTCATATATATATAGACATACTGATGAGTATGACTTTATTTATCAAGAAAGACTTTTGACTTTGAGTCTCCCTTCAATCCATTGCTTACTCCTCAATAAATAGCCTTTATACCATGAATCACACACCCTCACTTGATGTTTATTACTTTCCTACATGCAATATTAACAACTGCTATGCCATGTTTTTGGGATAGATGTTTCGGAAATAAAAGCTTGTGATGATCTGATGAACACTCATTTTGACTTTAAAGTGAAATTTTCACCCATTTCTCATGTAATAAACACTCTCATGACCGCACCAAGTTTACTTATTAAACCTTTCCCACAATTAAACCCAGTATTGTGCATTTGCAGCAGATGAATTCTAAAACACTGTAGCAATATCAGAAACTGCTCATCATGAGTGATTCCCCCCCATTAGCCATAATACTTTTCAACAACAGGCATATTCAATAATCATGCTTTCATATATAAGGATATTGAAGCTGTACCTAGATACGTTCAAAGTCGTCTGCTGTGGATTTGTTGTATGTGGAAGAGGGTTTAAACCCCTGAGTTCTTTTCTAGAAAAACGTGACTTTGCTTGTGTTATTATACAATGAATAGTATTAGACCAAAATGAGTGATAAGGAGGAATATTCAGCTCTTTTTCCCACAATGTCTCTCTTATTATTTAAGCAAACCCTATGTTGTGGGTACTCAAAAGAATCGTCTCACTGAGACGATTCTTTTGAGTACCCACAACATAGGGTTAGAGGGTTAAATAATGAACGCTCCTTCTATAGAGCTCTGATTTAATGACCAATTATTCAGTGGCTAAAACCTCCGACCAAGGATGGGTTATACCAAGGTTAAAATAAATGAGCACGTCTGTGAAAAAGAGGTAAAAGGTGGCATTTCTGAACAGTGTAGGTTCAGATCTGCATGTACTACGTCTCATCAGAATCTACACAAGTGGACAAAAACGTCTAAGAAGCTTATTATACTTGTATAATGAGCCGTTCAACAAGAAAACCATTGTTGTGGACTCTGCGTAAAGTATCGATCCGGATCAACCTGAAGCATGCCGCAAAGGCTAACCCGGACAGACACGTTTCGCCTTTTGTGGATTTTCTGTTTCAGGAATCATAACTCTAACCAACTATCCCCCTGTGGCGGAATTTGTCGGCCCGGATTAGCCTGCGCGGACCACGCAAGCTGAGTCAATACATTACGCAGTGATCATACTGTTGGTTTTCTCGTCTAACGGCTCATATAAGAATTATGTGGACAGTGTAGATCTTAAACAGACGGTGCGTATGTACAACCTGATCTGGTATACACTAATCACAATCCAATGTATAACTGTTCCCATAACCGGGCTCTTATATATGTGTAGATGGAAAGTTGCCATTGAGGAATGTTTGTTTTGTTTAAACTTATTTATTTTACATCGTTTGCGAAACAAGCTTTTAGCTTATATTAATCATGCTCGATGTCTGCTTCCTAGAGACATAACCAGTACTCGCGCCGTGTGTGTGGAAAAATCCCAAAGGCAGAATCTGCTTATCACAAATTCGAACCCGGTACGAGAGGCCGACGCTCTACCACTGAACCACTGTCTTGAGGAATAGTGTGTGGAGTTCTGATGCAATAGCCATTAAACACGTCGTTGCGTGAATATTGATTAAATTGATTGATTGATTGTTTGGTGTTTTATGCCGCTTTAAACAATGTTTCAGCTGTATCAGTTTCCTTGGTTAGTTACCAGTACTATTGGTTAGTACAACTGGTTAGTTACCAGTACAACTGGTTAGTTACCAGTACAACTGATTAGTTACCAGTACAACTGGTTAGTTACCAGTACTGCTGGTCTATTTATCTCGACACCAGTCAGTCAGTCAGACGTCATTCGTAACCCCGCAATCATGAGCGCTAAGGAGAGGGGCCATTACTACCATGTTTGGTATGACCCACGCACCCGAGGCGGACGCTCTTCCACTAACACATCGAGGCGGTCGAAACAATTTATCGAAACGACGAAAGGATGAACATTATCGTGGGCTTCATGCAAAACAGTCGCAACTACAGCTTGTCACAATATGTTGTTACAACCGTTTTGTACGAAGCTATCGTTATTGTTATCACAATCAAGTGGCATACTCGTATTATTCGTGTTTAGTCGTAACCGCTTTTAAGTGGCTTCCAGGATGTTTGTACGATTAAGTATTGCTTAATTGGGATTTAACGCCGTTTAAAAAAAAAAGTGTTTTCGTCATATCATGGCGGCCAGTTCACCTACTCATGTGTTTTCTGGTTTTCTGAGACCAGTACTCCACACAACAATCATCCCAAGCAACTTGCTGCTTTTCCACATAGACTGTTAGCGCATTGGGTGGAAAATGATGAAAACATGACTTTTATCAAACGACGGAAATAATGTTGGCTGAGCTGGCGTTCGAACTCACAACCCCTGGATTGACAGCCTGCGTCACTACCGACTGAGCTACAGGGGCTCGGTCTGTATTAGAGAGCGATATATCCTGATCGGTCCGTACGGAGACGTCGGCCGATCCCAATCGTCACCGGTCGCAAATACCGGAATGTTGGTTTTCTCGTAACCTGGCCCCATTATGTGTTTCATACCTTAGCTGTGACCAATATCTAATTCAGCACATCATTCAGGGATGTTGCGTAATATCGGTAGTGGGCGTGTACTCGTCGGTTGGAATGAATCTCGCAGTGAATGTGTCATTTCAGTTCGGTTTTATCGTTGTCTGACATGACATTAATTTACACGTATCCTATTTAAACGCATGTTTTGTTTTAAAAGGAAATATAGTTTTTATGGTCGCGTTTTTTGTCAAGAAAATAAGTATTTATTCAAGTATCTTGTACAGGTTTTTTTTTATTAGAGTATGACAATATATGCATCATACATTCACATTCATTTTTAAATTTAACTATAAAAGTGTAACAAGCATAATAATGTAAAAGGCTGGGTACCCTTTTAGGGATTAACTGTTGATTCAACACGAGCTGTATTGCAAATAACATATTTACCAAGCATACTCACAGGAATGCAATTTAAGTTTATTTGTAAAACGTTTATGCATGTAATGATAAATCAACAATCACTGACAAGGCATAACCTTACTTTTGACCCCAAAACATAAATACCTACATTAAGAGGAAGAACTAAGACATTTTTCTTTTATTCTAAAAGTATTGTTTAACCCTTTCCCTCATATAGACGCTTTCTGACGCCTCTGCAGCAGACGGCTTTTTTTGAAAAACATAGTAACAAAAGAAGAAATTGCACAAAACGTGCAATTTCTCCTTTTGTCACAATGTTTTCCACTTTTAGTCATAGGTTATCCATTCAGTTATAGAGATTTTCCATTATTTGACAAAATATGTTCAAAGTCGTCTGCTGCAGAATTGTCGTATGAGGGAAAGTGTTAATTAATGAAAGATGTTTGTTGATGTAAATAACGACATTAAGGTCATCATAGGAAGGAAGTCAAGTTTCCCTGAAAATTAATTCTGTAAAGTAATCAGTTTCGATGAAAAGTGAGATAGGTAATCTATAGGCGCTATAATGACTTAAATAGTCGTTAACCCGGTCCCACATACCACAGTTCTGCACTTGTTTGGAGAAATTTGAGCAATGTCACAATGTTATCAAAAGTCGTCTGATGCGGCTGTTCTTAATTCGTAGCCGTGCCCCGGTAGCTCAGTCGGTAGAGACGCGGGCTGTCAATCCAGGGGTTGTGAGTTCGAATCCCGCCTCGGCCAACTTTCTTTCCGACGAATGACAAAAGTAAATGCGAAAGAACACTGCCGAACTATATTTAACCTCGACCAACAAACAAGCTGGTATCGAAAGGACACTGTCGAACTATATTAAACCTCGCCGAACAAACAAGCTGGTGTCGAAAGAACACTACCGAACTATATTAAACCTCGCCGATCAAACAAGCTGTTGTCGAAAGAACACCGCCGAACCATATTAAACCTCGCCGATCAAACAAGCTGTTGTCAAAAGAACACGGCCGAACTATATTAAATCTCGACCAACAAACAAGCTGGTGTCGAAAGGACACTGTCGAAAAATGCTAAATATACTAAATAGAACATGACACAATTCGAACACATCGTTTGACTCGTGTACACATTCCTTGAACTGATGTGTCTATTAAAATAGTCTAGCAGCAACTCTGTTTGCTAAGAAGAGCAAAAGATATAACTCATTATTAGCAATTATTACTCGCGTTACATTGTTTTCAAATGTCGTCTGCTGCAATTGCGTCGTAATACGTCTGTATGTGGTAAAGGGTTGAAATATGCCTCATCTTATTATTTTTCCTGCTCTTTCGTTTTAATCGCATTATCATGCAGTCATTACATTATTTAAATTCCAATGCTTAACCCTTTCCCATCTGCGCAGACGCATTTTGACGCAATAGCAGCAGACGACTTTTGAAAACATTGTGGCCAAAGGTGAAATTGCTCATGATGAGCAATTTCTCCATTGCCCACAATGTTTTCAATTTATTTAACAATTAAGCTATCTCTTATTAAAAAAAATTCAGGTTGTTGTCACCATGTCATCAAAGCCGCCTGCTGCAGATCTGATGTATTAGGGGGAAAGGGTTAATCCTTAAATCAAGCGTGGTAAAACTAGACTCCTTCCATAAATAATTTAAACTGACATTGACACTTGGAGGCAGATACAGGAATGTATAACCTGCTTTATTAGACTTTATGTCGACTTTTGCATTTATAATCGTATTTTTATTGAGGTCAAATTACGCCAAATACATCCGCGGTCGTGCTAATATAATAAAAACTTTGTTTGCGTAGAAATGAGTGTATACATACCATCACCAGAATGCATTGAATATATGAGTTTAAATTCATTGTAAATGTGTCTAGGATGCACTTGAAACGATTGATTTGATGATTTTTAGTATTTTGAAATCTTGTTTGAAAGTGAAAGTACAGAATTTGAAAAACCGGTTTTGTCTGGGCCCGATTTTGTCAAAAATTACGGTTACCATTTTCGCTGGGTGAATTCTTCTTGTATAATGCATGACCTCCCAATTCCCCCATTTTCTTTTGATTGTTTTAAACTTTTTAAAGTTTACAGGTAACTCTTTTCAACGATATAGGTATTTCTACATGATACACGCTTAGAAAGTGTGACAATTGAGGGCTGAAACGGATCGGTTCACATGAAAACAAAGGAGGAATTTATTTGGTGTATTTAGACCTTGACTGTGATTTTATTTAGTTATATGTGCGATGAATTGCGTCCCTCTTCAAATATTTACATAACCAATGCTCTCGATATAGCACGTTTTGCATCATCTAGAATCCTTATTTGAGCTACAAATCTATGTTGAGGGTATTTAAAAGAATCGTCTCAGTGAGACGATCTATTTGAGTAGCCCTAACATAGGTTTTAAAGATTGCTAACAGAGATGTGGGATGCATTGAATATATGACACCTGTTTACTTTTCCTTGTCTAGTTCTCTGAAATAACCATTTAAAATCACATAAGTGGTTTTAAATGGTGAAGTAGAGTGATCAGACTGATATAGATAGACAATATGCAGCAAGGCATGTATGTACTATATACATTTAGCGGAATTACTATTGACCGCCAATAAGGCCAAAATAAAACCGTTCATCCAGCAGTTGTGTTAAAAGTAACTATCGTCATTGTAGAGTATTTGCTTTTTTACCTGCATTTTTCTTTTTATAGTTGTATAGGTACTATCAGAAGCCAGTGATATATTGGGGTAAAACTACCAGCATTGTTGCCGTCTCATTCGAAAATGGGCCAGGTTGTTACTACGTTCTTGCATCACCCCCGAATGAACGTTAAGCTAGTTTAGCTACAGTTATGTACTGTTGCTGAAAGCTGCATTGATTGATTGTTTAAGTTTAAACTTATTTATTTTACATCAATTGCGAAACAAGCTTTAAGCTTATATTAATCACGCTCGATGTTTGCTTCCTGGTAATTTAACCAGTACTCGCGCCGTTTGTGTTGAAAAATCCCAAAGGCAGAACCCGCTCATCACGGGATTCGAACCTGGGACCTTTGGTACAAGAGGCCGACGCTCTACCTCTGTACCACTGTCTTCCACATTGATTGATTGTTTGGGGTTTAACGCCGTTTTTAACAATTTCTCAGTTATATCACGGCGGCCAGTTCACTTACTCATGCATTTCCTGGTTTTCTCACACCAGTACTCCACACAACAATCTTCCCAAGCAAGTTTCAGTTATATATCACGCCGTTTCCAAGGTAAGTTAACTGGCCGATTTATCCTGACACCAGCCAGTCAGTCGAAAGCCTAACTCAGAGCTCTAGATAAGGGGCGTTTTGCTTGCATATTCTAAAATCCTTTTTTTGACCCTCTAACCCTATATTGTGGGTACTCAAAAGAATCGTCTCAGTGAGACGATTCTTTTGAGTACTCACGATATAGGGTTTGATTTAACAATAAGAGAGAAATTGTGGGGAAAAGAGCTGAATACCCCTCCTTATCTGGACCTCTGTTTAAAACCCCACATCCCTGAGAGACAAGCTTATCTTCACTGTTCTCATCTTGCTTTCACATTCGCTAAAATATTCGGTCAACAGGTTATGATTTGGAATTATCAGATGTGCAGGCCGATCTGATCATACACAGTACAAACAAATGTACCTTTTCACAAGGATATGCTCATATAATATTAATTCAAACACTTACTTTTGTGAACTGTTTAACTCTTTATCTGCCGAAAATAATGTCTAAGTGGCAAACAATGCAGAATTCTGGAGGGACAACCCTCTCACCTGAATCTGCATTTCTTTTTGCAAAAGCTTTCAATTGCCTTTGACTGCGAGCGGCAGCAAACGGGTTCAATGAACAGACGGTTTCAAGTCTACACCTTAGCTTGTTAGGTCTGATGAATGATCCATCTGTGTTCCCCGATGCAAAAGCCTTTAATTGCCTTTGGCTGCGATCGGCTGACTGCGAGCGTCTGACTGCGAGCGACTGCGAACGGGTTCAATGAACGGACGGTTTCAAGTCTACACCTTATATTGTTAGGTCTGATGAATGATCCATCTGTGTTCCTCGATGCAAAAGCCTTTAATTGCCTTTGGCTGCGAACGGCTGCGAACGGGTTCAATGAAAGGACTGTTTCAAGTCTACACCTTAGACTGTTAGGTCTGATGAATGATCCATATGTGTTCCGATGCAAAAGCCTTTAAATGCCTTTTGCTGCGAACGGGTTCAATGAACGGACTGTTTCAAGTCTACACATTAGACTGTTAGGTCTGATGTATGATACATATGTGTCCCGATGCAAAAGCTCATCCAAATAATCGCATATATATGTATGATACAATACCTCTTTTCGCATGGCTAAGTTCATTTAAAAAGTATTTACAGCGGCATAGCCTCAAGGCAAAATCATTACATATATATACATTTATACAATTATATATAGTAAAACCCTTTCTATCCTTCACACCCGAATTATTTTGCAGCGACAGTCAATGATAGATAAACATCGTTATTAAAGGAGTTTCTCAGTATACTAATAAGAAATTTCTCATTTTCCTGCGCAATAATGCCCTCCCGATATAAATCGTACTTCCATTTATATGAAGTTTTTTTCTTTCTTTCTGTTCTTGCTAATTCGATATATATACGTTACAAAGTATAACTATATTATATTAATTAATTAAATACTCCATTATCTGTCAAGTTAGATGGATGTCTAATGAGATTCTCTTAAAACATGTCTCTTGTGGTAATTTTATTGTATAAGATAGTATCATTTGTAAAATATATTTTCTGGTTGACATACGTTATATCTAGAACCACTGCGGGACGCATTTTGCATCTCGTTGTGTCTTCCAATTACATTTCATCGTCCGGTGTTGTCTTTCCGTCCGTCTCTCTGTGTGTGTGTATGTCTTTCCGTCTGTATGTGTGCATGTCTTTCCGTCTGTCTCTGTGTATGTCTTTATAACTGTGCATCCATTCGTCACACACGTTTTGTATATATACACACGTTCATATATTTTAGTTATTGTTAGACGCTACACGCTTTCCATCGAGCACTCTTGTTTACTTAAGTTTCAAGTTTATGTATTCGGCAGTTAAAGTTACATTACATCGCCGTAAACATAATTATATGGAGGTTAAACAAATGAACATCTATACATCGACGAAAAAAACACAAATATTTATTAAAAAAAAAGGTAAAGTAAGTTATACAGTAGACTAACGCTAAGTCGAACATTGGAAAATTCGAATACATCGAACGAATAATGCATTCCTGGACTGGATCTGTCTTATGAATAGAGCGCAGTAGCGGTTTTGATTGGTCACACGAGCCATCAGTTCTGCTGCTGCGCTGTTTTCGTGATGTGGTTAAACACATAAGTACAAATTAAAATATATCAAGCGATCACTCGAATACATCGATAACATGTCCGTGAAGTTAGCAGTCTGGCAGTCTGTCAGTCTGGCAGCGTGAAGTTAGCAGTCTGTCAGTCTGGCAGCGTGAAGCTAGCAGTCTGCTGCCAGACTGCCAGACTGCCAAACTGCAAGACTGCTAACTTCACGCTGCCAGACTGCCAAACTGCAAGACTGCTAACTTCACGCTGCCAGACTGCCAAACTGCAAGACTGCTAACTTCACGCTGCCAGATTGCTAACTTCACGCTGCCAGACTGCCAAACTGCTAGACTGCTAACTTCACGCTGCCAGACTGCTAGCTTCACGCTGCCATCGATAACTTTTCGCGTTAAAGTTATCGCGAGTCCACTATAGATCCGCACGGTTTTATGTTCCCATGTAACCACCCTGATTATATAACTCCGTACTTATAAGTAAACAAACGATATAATGTCATTTAATCTATGTTCTTTAAGGTAGACCAAACCGGGTCGTACTAAATACTTTAACCCTTTCAGCGCCGAATTGTTTAAAGTAAACTCTATGTTCAAACTCGGACGACTCTATGTTCATGTTATAGGATTTTTGGAATATCTTTATAACTCACAGCCAGACAATGCAGATTTCAGGTGAGACAGCTCGTTACGAGCTGACTCACCTGTATCTGTATTGTTTGCAAAAAGCTCAATATTGCCTTTGGCGCTGAAAGAGTTAACAATTGTAGTAATGCCTGCCCTCCTTACAGGGCTGCGGGCTTACATGTAGCATTGCGACTGGCTGGCTCGTGTCAGGATAAATGAACAAGAAGTACAAGTACAATGTAATGTACCCAGTGAACACCGTGCTATAACTGATTCTTTATTTAAAGCGGCATAAAACACTAAACAATCAAGCAGTCTTCAGTTAGAAGTACACCCAACTTGGCTGATTATATCTTATAACATTCGATATCACTATTTAAAACACTTTCAAGTCAAGTATTTGAATCCTTAACCCTTTCCCTCATACGACAATTCTGCAGCAGACGACTTTTGAACATATTTTGTCAATAAATAGAAAATCTCTATAACTGAATGGATAGCCTATGACGAAAAGTGGAAAACATTGTGGAAAATTGAGAAATTGCTCGTTTTGAGCAATTTCTTCTTTTGTCACTAAGTTTTCAAAAAGCCGTCTGCTGCAGATGCGTCAGAAAGCGTCCATATGAGGGGAAAGGGTTAACCACAGGATGTGATCTCATCATCCCTATATTGAAATGGCTCTCTTATAATTATCATATCAAGTGAACGTCTTAGTAAACTAATTAAATACAAAAAAAATAAATAATAAGACAGATAACTTACAATTTATCGGCTGGAGGTTTGCTATCCAACAATGCAACTGAATATCCAAAATAACTTCCAGGGTTCGAGCCCTCGAATTTCACACGTGTCCTCACGTCCAAATTAAATCCATTGCAACTGTGCACCAACAGCATAAAAACACACAGTGTTGAACACATACTGCTTATATTATTATTGAACACTAAAGAATTCGCACAAGATCTGCTACTCCTAGCTCTCCGTTGTTTAAACGTCGAATTTTGAACACACCTCAAGACGACTAAGTCACTATCTAAATATTTTCCACAACTATGCGACGACGACATCATATTTTCATAGTGTAAGATAGTATTTCATATCTGTGGCTCGACCATATATTGTTATCACCTGAGCTTATAGCCAAATATGATACTATACGTATAATATTAACACAGTACACACATAAACGTTTCAGCTATATATACTATGTTTAATTCACTTCACCCGGTTGTGAAGAAGTCCAATATAATAGTGTATGTAATACCAGCGTGACTTAGTCTTAAGTCAAACGGTTTCACCTAAGAGCGCTGTTTATCGGGTTTTCCCCTGTATTTTCGATATTAGAGTTGGCAAGCGCTTTTCCCATTCCTGAGGTGGAAATCCAATATAAGATTTGTGTGTATTGGAATTATTGTACGGGAGAAAAAAAGGTAATGAGTAATTTTACCGACACATGAATCTTATTCTTTTTCCACTCTGTGTAAAATTCAAACCATTATATCACAAGAAATATTTTAGAATGTTTGAATTAACTTTAGACTACTTAAACAATACTTTACAAACAGATGTTATTTATAGGTTTCGCATTCTTAATTAAAGCTAATTCCAGATAAAAATCGCCAAACATTTAAAAACATGTACATATATTCATTTATCATTACATATTTCATACTTACAACAACTAAACATATAAACATTTAAGAGCATACAAGGTTTTGTATAGAAATAGTAAGTCTGAGTAAATTGAGTGTAACTTTTTGTTTTAAATTGATTGTGAAGCGAGTTCTAACAACATACATTAATCAGTCTCGCCTCGGGTGCAGGATGTCGATGGTTCGAACCCCGGCTGGGTCATACCGATTACTTAAAAAAAAAAGGTAGTAATGGTTGCCCTCTATGGCGCTCAGAGTTGCGGGGTTAGCATAACGAGTTGACGACAGACTGGCTGGTGTCATTATAAATGGACCATTAGTACAAGAAATGCCGTGATATAACGGGAAAGATGTTGGAAGCGGCGTTAAACACAAAACAATCAATCAATCAATCAATCAATCAATAGACCAATAAATCAAACAATCAATCAATTAATCAATCATCAAATCAATCAACCAATCAATCAATTAATCAATCATCCAATCAATCAATTAATCAATCAATCAATCAATGGATCACTCAATCAATCAATCAATTGATTAATCAATCAATCAATTTATCAATCAATAAATCAATTATCCAATCAATCAATCAATCAATTAATCAATCAATCAATCAATCAATCCAGGACACCCAACCAGTACTCTCACAGAGGGTGTGTGTAATGGTCTTAAACCGTGATCTCGCGCTCTCGTGGGTTTCGAACCCGAGCACGTTGGATAGAAATGTCGGTGCTATCTCATTCTTTGAATAACTGAGAAAAACAAACATTACGAGAAAAAGGAGAATGGTACGAAGACAGACATGGACTTTTGAGTCGAACTATAAACCCCATCCCACATTTATGATTACTGCAGCAGCCAACTTCAAAAATGTGTAGGTAAAGGTAACGCAACTCACTTTAAATTAAATTAAAAATATCGAAACAAGCTGAAAACATTGTGGCAAAAGGAGAAATTGCTCAAAGTGATTTATGAGGTGTACTTTTATTATTATAGTTATATCATTAAAACGAGTTGGAAAACATTTTGAGCAATTTCTCCTTTTGTCACAATGTTTTCAAAAATCGTCTGCAGCAGAGGCGTCAGAAAGCGTCTGTATGTGGGAAAGTGTACGAGCTAAAATACTATTTGTTTGTGAACAAATTTTTCTTAAGTTTCAGAAGCATTAAATGCGGATCTGGACAACTCTCGTGCGACGATGACGTATGAACAGGTTCAGATGAGACTCCCCTGAACGTATGTACGACAAGACCCCCCCTACTCTCGTGAGACGGTGGCGTATGAACAGGTTCCGACGAGACTCCCCTGAACGTATGTACCACAAGACCCCCCTACTCTCGTGAGACGGTGGCGTATGAACAGGTTCCGACGAGACTCCCCTGAACGTATGTACCACAAGACCCCCCTACTCTCGTGAGACGGTGGCGTATGAACAGGTTCCGACGAGACTCCCCTGAACGTATGTACGACAAGACCCCCCTACTCTCGTGAGACGGTGGCGTATGAACAGGTTCCGACGAGACTCCTCTGAACGTATGTACCACAAGACCCCCCTACTCTCGTGAGACGGTGGCGTATGAACAGGTTCCGACGAGACTCCCCTGAACGTATGTACCACAAGACCCCCCTACTCTCGTGAGACGGTGGCGTATGAACAGGTTCCGACGAGACTCCCCTGAACGTATGTACGACAAGACCCCCCTACTCTCGTGAGACGGTGGCGTATGAACAGGTTCCGACGAGACTCCCCTGAACGTATGTACCACAAGACCCCCCTACTCTCGTGAGACGGTGGCGTATGAACAGGTTCCGACGAGACTCCCCTGAACGTATGTACCACAAGACCCCCCTACTCTCGTGAGACGGTGGCGTATGAACAGGTTCCGACGAGACTCCCCTGAACGTATGTACCACAAGACCCCCCTACTCTCGTGAGACGGTGGCGTATGAACAGGTTCCGACGAGACTCCCCTGAACGTATGTACCACAAGACCCCCCTACTCTCGTGAGACGGTGGCGTATGAAAAGGTTCCGACGAGACTCCCCTGAACGCAGGTATAACAAGACCCCTCATAGCCAGACGCGGCTCGCATTTATTGCCAAATAAAATGTCTATAAAACGACATAAAATTTCATTTCATATGTCACCTGCAGGTTGTTTTGCTGCTCTTTATTAGCAAATTGTCTCTCACAGCTATTTCAATAATATACCTTTTCTGCCTTTTGGGGATAGGTCAAACTGAAAACTAGTTACACACATAGTTTATCCATTTACCTCATATATACATGTATACGCTTTCTGACGCCTCTGCAGCGGACGGCTTTTTTGAAAAACATAGTGACACAAGAAGAAATTGCTCAAAACGAGCAATTTCTCCTTTCGTCACAATGTTTTCCACTTTTAGTCATAGGTTATCCATTCAATTATAGAGATGTTCTTTTTTTTTGACAAAATATGTTCAAAGTCGTCTGCTGCAGAATTGTCGTATGAGGGAAAGGGTTAAGAGTTATTTGATTTTAATCTAGATTTTGTTTATATTATTCAGTGAAGCAGTTAAAATGATTTGTTGTAAAGTGGTTACCTGTATTAACCGTGAACAGTATACATACATGTAGCTGGTTCGATACCTGTATTAACCTTGAACAGTACATATAAATGTAGCTGGTTCGATACTTTAAGAGTCAACTGCTTTAATACAATCTTTGATTATATGTCTATGAGATGTTCCACCAGAACACCAACATTATGGACTCTGCGTAATGTATCGACCCAGATCAGCCTGTGCAGACCGGGCCGACACATTCTGTCCGGGGTAGAGGTAAAGAGTAATGATTCCTGAGACAGAAAATCAACACGAGGTGAAAAGTGTCAGTTGTTCGGGTTAGCCTGCGCGACATGATTAGACTGATCCGGGTCGATACTTTACGAAGTGTCAACAATGTTAGTTCTCTCGTGGAACGGCTCATATGTATATTGTCAAATAGAGACTAACAGTCTATGTGGAAAAGGAGCCAGATGCTTGTAAAGTATGTTGCGTGGAGTACTGGTTTGACAAAGCTAGGAAACACATGAGTAGGTGAACTGGCCGCCGTGATATGACTAAAGAATTGTTGAAAATGATGTTAAGCCCCAATTAATCAATCTTGCCCAAATGGCTAGACGCGGCTCTTATTTGAGCTTTTCCGCGAGAAAACCAACATTATGGCCTCTGCGTAATGTATCAACCCAGATCAGCCTACGCAGTCCGCGCAGAATGATCCGGGCCGAGACATTCCGTCTCAGGGGGATAGAAGTATAGAGTAATGATTCCTGAAACAAAAAATCCACAGGAGGCGAAAAGTATCTATCCGGGTAAGCCTGCGCGGCACGCTTACGCTGATCCGGGTCGATACTTTACTCAGAGTCCACAATGTTGGCTTTTCTCCTGGGACGGCTCACTTCTTGTCGTCAAGCAACTGACTATAGTTTGGGAGAGAATTTCAATTATTTAAATGCGTCGTTAGGGAGACGGATACAAAATGCAACGTCTGAAAATTGGATATTTAACCCTTATTATGCTGTACACGACTTTTACCATTTCTCACATACAGCCGCTTTCTGAGGCCTCTGCTAAAGACGACATTTGAAAAACATTGTGACAAAAGGAGAAATTGCTCAAGATGAGCAATTTCTCCTTTTGTTACAATGTTTTCCAACTATTTTTTAAAGATATAACTATAATAATAAAAGTACACCTCATACATCACTTTTTTATGTGATAAATAGAATATCTCATTCGTGTTTATTTATTATCACTTTTAATAAACTCGTTAACTAAGCTGAATATGGCGCTCGCCAAGGCTCGCGGCATATATCATCTTAGTGAACTCGTTTGATAAAAGCAGGGACGTAGATCTATAAGATCTCTACGTCGCTGATGAAAGTGATAATAAATAAACACCCATGAAATATCCTATAAATATGGAAACATCCTCTATGGTTGTCTAGATGAGTTCAGAGTTGTCCGCCTGAAGATGTGTTGTATGTTGGAAAGGGTTAAGATACAATTTCGAAAAAAGAGTTGGAAAACATTGTGACAAAAGGAGAAATTGCTCATCTTGACCCATTTCTCCCTGTGTCACAATATTTTTAAATGTCGTCTGAAGAAGAGGCGTCAGAAAGCGTCGTCTGTATGTGGGAACGGGTTAAAACAGACGCCCTCGTTTTAAGATGCAATTTCGAACACCAGCGATGAAGATCGTCCTCTTATGTTGGAGCAGTCTAACCTTGGTCTAGATTATTTGCTAATCACTCATCAATATTTATATATAATTAAGACATTCCCATAAATATAAGTGTTTAATTGCATTGTTCATAACGCAGCTATTAACATAATTTAAATTATATCAGGGCGTTTCCTGGACAAGTCACAAGTACTTCTGGATCGATTCATACTAACACTGATTAGTCAGACGTAATGTGTACCTAACACCCAAGAAGAAGTTCCAAGAAGTAAAAGACACTACTACAATTTATTTAGTCAGATCTGATCGGGGATCGAACCCGTTCCCACTACAGCGCCGAGGCGGCATCGCTGTGTAAGAACTTGATGGAAATCTATGATGACGATAACTGTAAACACCAGCTGTGTGTACAAGGGTCACTACTGATAAAGATTTTAGGTCGTTGATAGAAATTGAGCTCGTTTTGAAAGGATTAACGGTTAAAGATACGAGTTCGTCTTATACTGCAGTATTCAGGTTATCCGTGTTAAACTGTATTTAAATCCCTATACATTGTAAATTATCAATAAATCCCCCACCCTATTCAACGGATTTCGTGTTTTATGTAAAATAGTTAAATTGTGTATAATACCGGCTCAGCTGTCTTTTACCAGTTACCCGATATAGGCAATTGTGTCGCTACCTGTTTTGTAATGTATATATAGTTATTTGTTACTATGCACGATATATATATAATCCGAAAAACGTGTCTTTTTGTTGCGTAGAAACCGGTAATTAATTGTTGATAATGTTGAAAATGTTAAGGATGATATTTATCCTCAGCTGGGTTTGGGTCAAATCAAGCATATAATTATTATAAATGTGTTTGAATGATACTTTACGTCGTTTTCAACAGTATATCAGTTATATCACGGCATTTCCTGGGTAAATTTGCCAGTACTGCAGGTCTTGATTTTCGTGACACCGATGAATCAGTCGCAATGACATCCCTGCAACGCTGAGCGCCAATTGAGGTGAGCAACGACTACTATGTTTACAGAATCTGGTATGACCCGACTTGAGATAGAAACTTGGTCTCACATTCAAAAAGGCAGACGCTTAACCCTTTCCCTCATATTTGAAAACAAAGCAATTTCTCCTTTCGCCACAATGTTTTCCACGTAATAGGTTATCCATTCAATTATATTTTATAGATTTTCTATTTTTTGACAAAATATGTTCAAAGTCGTCTGCTGCATAATTGTCGTATGAGGGAAAGGGTTAAACAATGACATAACGGAGACATTTGTCCACGCCAAATTGCGCGAGTACTGGTCCACAGGAAGCAGACATCAAGCGTGATTCATATTTATAAACTAAAAAGCTTTGCTTCGCAATCGATGTAAAATAAATAAGTCTCAACTAACGGGTACTGTGATCGGTTTATATATATATATATAATGAGCATAATCATCTACGGTACCCAGGCTATTCATAAAATATAAGTTTTATGAATAGCCTGGGTACCGAGGATGGAGCATACATACTATGTTACGGTGTAAGCTAAAGGCAGCGAAACCAGCAATCAATCAAAACTATGACTAGTGTTAGCTACAATTAGCCAACTCACATTTTAAAATCATACAGGTGATTCAGTGGCGTAATTGAATAGTATATATATGTCCGCACCTAGAATGACTCCCTCCTTTTCCTGATAATAAAAAAGGGGATAGTATATCGAGGGCTTGGCGTGAAACGGTTGTAACTAAAATTGGTATTTTTTTACCAAGGTTAATCACCTCGCCATAAAGTCTTTATAAGCGTTAAAAAGAATTCTTGGTAAACAATGGAAATTTATGTGCCATTGCTCGTTCTGAGCAATGGCACCTAAAATTGCATTGTTTACAAAGGGGTCAAAATCGCCGCTAAAACCCGGGTTTTCAAAATAGGTTTTTAGTTACAACCGTTTCACACCAAGCCCTCGATATGTGACATTTACAATGGAACCACGTCACGCGAGATCCGACCTTCGAGGGGGGAAATGACATAAATGGTATGTACGATCAAATGTCATACTTGTTTAGTCAGATTTTGGTCATAACCGTATCTCGGGTGTTTTCGTTAATGCTCGAGTGTCTTCGTTAATTCTTGTTTTAATTTCAATTTGATTGGTGGATCGGAATGCAATTGAACCAATCAAGCTTCAATTTGATTGGTAGATTGGAATGCAATTCAACCAATCAAGCTTCAATTTGATTGGTGGATCGGAACGCAATTGAACCAATCAAGCTTCAATTTGATTGGTGGATTGGAACGCAATTCAACCAATCAAGCTTCAATTTGATTGGTGGATCGGAACGCAATTCAACCAAATAAGCTTCAATTTGATTGGTGGATCGGAACGCAATTCAACCAAATAAGCTTCAATTTGATTGGTGGATTGGAACGCAATTCAACCAATCAAGCTTCAATTTGATTTGTAGATTGGAACGCAATTCAACCAATCAAGCTTCAATTTGATTGGTGGATCGGAACGCAATTCAACCAAATAAGCTTCAATTTGATTGGTGGATCGGAACGCAATTCAACCAAATAAGCTGTAATTGGATTGGTGGATTGGACGCAATTCAACCAATCAAGCTTCAATTTGATTGGTGGATCGGAATGCAATTCAACCAATCAAGCTTCAATTTGATTTGTAGATTGGAACGCAATTCAACCAATCAAGCTTCAATTTGATTTGTAGATTGGAACGCAATTCAACCAATCAAGCTTCAATTTGATTTGTAGATTGGAACGCAATTCAACCAATAAAGCTTCAATTTGATTGGTGGATTGGACGCAATTCAACCAATCAAGCTGTAATTTGATTGGTGGATTGGAACGCAATTCAACCAAATAAGCTTCAATTTGATTGGTGGATCGGAACGCAATTCAACCAAATAAGCTTCAATTTGATTGGTGGATCGGAACGCAATTCAACCAAATAAGCTGTAATTTGATTGGTGGATTGGAACGCAATTCAACCAAATAAGCTTCAATTTGATTGGTGGATCGGAACGCAATTCAACCAAATAAGCTGTAATTTGATTGGTGGATCGGAACGCAATTCAACCAAATAAGCTGTAATTTGATTGGTGGATTGGAACGCAATTCAACCAAATAAGCTTCAATTTGATTGGTGGATCGGAACGCAATTCAACCAAATAAGCTGTAATTTGATTGGTGGATTGGAACGCAATTCAACCAAATAAGCTTCAATTTGATTGGTGGATCGGAACGCAATTCAACCAAATAAGCTGTAATTTGATTGGTGGATTGGAACGCAATTCAACCAAATAAGCTTCAATTTGATTGGTGGATCGGAACGTTATTCAACCAATAAAGCTTCAATTTGATTGGTGGATTGGACGCAATTCAACCAATCAAGCTGTAATTTGATTGGTGGATTGGAACGCAATTCAACCAATCAAGCTGTAATTTGATTGGTGGATTGGCAACGGTGAGCTACGCAACTTATTCACTGAACGCATGACAACAAATCAAATTAGCTATTCACAAGAGAAACAATATTGTGGTCTTTGCGTAAAGTATCTACCCAGACCAGCCTAAGCATGACAGTCCGGACAGACACTTTTCGCCCCCTATTGATTTTCTGTTTCAGGAATCATTACTCTATACATGTATCCCCTAAGTCGGAATGTGTCGGCCCGGATTAGCCTGTGCAGACTGCACTGACTGATCTTGGTCAATACATTACGTAGAGTCCATAATGTTGGTATTCTCCTGGAACGTCTCAAATTACAGCTTGTCCGCTTCTGGCACAATGCCGAACTGCACTAATGAACGCAAGTTAGGTCAACGGTTGACGCATACACGTCGAGGGATATGATATCATCAAGAACAAGCGGTTTTTACACCTACGGAACCATACCCTCTCGTTATGTGATATCGCATAAATAAACAAACACAATGTGTGGTTGACCTTACACGTTAAAGATTTAATCAAACAGAAGTAAAAATATCGCCCCTCGCTGTTAAAGATTACTGTATAACGCGTTGACTTGATAAAGCATGACCAATAGGGGATATGTTTCCAAACCAAACGTGTGGTTTAACGCCCCTGCCCATTATTTTTTTAAATTCCACCCAGTTTGATTGTTTTGTATGTATGATGTTTTTTACCGCTTTCTATCTACAGTATTTCGAGGGCTTGGCGTGAAACAGTTGTATCTAAAATTGGTATTTTTTTACCAAGGTAAATCACCTCGCCATAAAGTCTTTATAAGCGTTAAATCACTTTTCTTGGTAAACAATGTAAATTTAGGTGCCATTGCTCGTTCTGAGCAATGGCACCTAAATTTGCATTGTTTACAAAAGGGTCAAAATTGCCCCTAAACCAGGGTTTTAAAAATAGGTTTTAAGTTACAACCGTTTCACGCCAAGCCCTCGATTTCAATTATATCACGGCAATTTCTGGGTAAATTAACAGTACTTCCGGTTCATTTATCCAGGCACAAGTGATGCGAACCACACTAGTCTACACAACCCTGAATACCAACGAGGGAAAGTCATTACTACCGATTTAAAGTCTTGTTATGACCATGTCGGGGAATGGAACCCTTAACCTCCTTCGCTCGAGCCAGACGGTCTTCCACTATACCACTGAGGTGGTCATTTAATTCCTCCTATACCATGGAATTATAATTTGAGCCGTTCAACGAGAAAACTAACATTATGGTCTCTGCGTAATGTATCGACTAAGATCAGCCTGCGTAGTCCGCGCAGGCTGACAAGGACCGACACATTCCGTCTCAGGGGGATACAGATATAGAGTAATAATTCCTGAAACAGAAAATCCACAGGATGCGAAAAGTGTCTGTACGGTTTCTATAGCAACCACAATTTAAAATTTCCCAATTTCCTATTGTCTGCATGAATAACCCTGCAATTAAAGATCACCTGTTTAACATAGACCATTTAGTTGTTTTCCCATTCGTGGTCTTTAACACAGATTCCACTGTAAACAGCTACTTTAATTGATTGATTGGAGTGAAACGACTTTTTGAAAACGTGTGTATGTTCTGTCATCTAGAATATGGGCATGTTTGTTTGTAGGCTGTCAGTCAAGGGGTTGTGAGTTCGAATCTCGACCGACGGCCAACATTGGAATAAGATCAGACACATCTGTAAATGGGACTTTTACGTTATAAATTAGGTATTATGACACATCTACCAATCATTCCCTCACACTGTTAACAAAAGTCGTTTGTTACAGAATCTTCAGATGTCAACTGTCTTAGTTAACCCTTTCCATACTGAAGACACATTGTGTCACAACGGCAGCAGATGACTTCTGAAAACATTGTGGAAAATTAAGGAATTACACATATTGACTAATATTTCAACACTATGCAATAATTATACTTTCAATTAGTGAGACTGAGAATTATATTTGCTTATATGTTATACGAGTCGTCTGCTGCTGGAAGGGTTAAAGCATTATTTGTCGACAGCAGGATATTTGAACCCATTGCAACATACACTGACTGTGCCGCAAATAATTTTGATTTTGGTTTTATTGTGGTTTTACGCCGTTTTCAACATAATTATCAGTTACGTCACGGCGACAGTTCACTTATTCATGATATCCCTGGGTAAACACACCCGTACTAAGCTATGAAATACGCCTGGGCACACAACCATGACCGCCGTGCGGCGACTGGGGGATCGAACTCGGATCGGCTTGATTTCAAATCCCCTCGCTAATCGCTAACCACTCGATAACGGCGGATTACTGCAAATGACTATATATACACCAATAAGGAAAAATAGGAAAGACAGGAAAGTTTTAAGTGTTGCATAAGGTTGAAACACATTTGAGCCGTCCCTCGAGAAACCAACATTGTGGACTCTGCGTAAAGTATCGACTCGGATCAGCCTAAGTATGCCGCGCAGGCTTACCCGGATATACAATTTCCGCCTCCTGTGGATTTTCTGTTTCAGAAATCATTACTCTATACCTCTATCTCCCTGAACAAAAATGTGTCGACCCGGATAAGTCCGTGCGAACTGTGCAGTCTGATCTAGATCGATTCATTACTCAGAAGCCATTATTTTGTTTTTCTCGCGGGACGGCTCATTTTTCAAATGTGTTCTACTTCAGAAGCGTCAAAATGTGTCTGAATGTGGGAAGGTGTTACAATATGTATTCACATGCCCGTTATTCAACACAATGACCACGACTGAGTAATGACGCTTCCGTCCGCGTTCGGGTCAATTCCGTTTAGGTTGACACTTCCATAAAAATATGAGTATTAATCCTTCTCCACGTGACCCCGAATGAGTAAAACGAGGCTTCCTTCCGCGTTAAGGTCAATACCGTTTAGGTTGACACTTCTATAATAAAAATATGAGCTGTGTTCCACGAGAAAACCAATATTATGGTCTCTGCGTAATGTATCGACCCACTCCGCGCAGGCTGATCTGGGCCTACACATTCATTCTCATGGTGATAGAGATATAGAGTAGTGATTCTTGAAACAGAAAATCCACATAAGGCTAAAACTGTCTGCCCCTATTAGCCTGCGCGGCATGCTTAGGCTGATCCGGGTCGATATTTTACGCAGAGTCCACAATGTTGACCAGTATTCTCCTGGATCGACTCATATATATTAATTAATCCTTTCACACATGTACATCTAGGCTATATTTGACGCATGTGCCATTGGCAACCATTGAAACAAAATGGTGCTGTGATAACCTGCCCATATGGAGCAATTTCTCACTTTCACAAGAAGTCTTAAACTATACTTAATGATTAAAACACTGGAGTAATCTTTTGAAGACAATTTCCAGCCTGGATATTTAATAAATTGTCTACTGCAGATTGAATATATGCGGTAAAGAGTCAACACTCGCTTAATACTTCCTTAACCCTTTCCCTCATATAGACACATTCTGACGCCTCTGCAGCAGACGGCTTTTTGAAAACATAGTGACAAAAGAAGAAATTGCACAAAACGTGCAATTTCTCTTCTGCCACAATGTTTTCCACTTTTTGTCATAGGTTATCCATTCAATTATGGAGATTTTCTATGTTTTGACAACATACGTTCAAAGTCGTCTGCTGCAGAATTGTCGTATGAGGGAAAGGGTTAATACTTCCTGAAGCACAGACCAATGTCGACGCCGCTGCAGCTGAAGAGTCACGTTGCTTACCTTGAAGGTCAAATTACGCCAAATACTTCCACTGTCATGCTAATCTACACCCAAATAGTCCATAAAAAAACTTTGTTTGCGTAGAAATGAGTGTATACCATCAGCAGAATGCATGGAATATATATGACATTGAGTTTAAACTAATTGTAAATGTGCATAGAATGTACTGGAAATGATTGATTGATCACTTTGAGTATTTTGACCTTGCTTGAAAGTGAAAGTAGAGAATGCTAAACACCGGTTTTGTCCGGGCTCGATTTGAACCAAAATGACGGTAACTATTTTCGCCTGGCGAGTTCTTTCTTGCATAATGCATGACCCCCCCCCCCCCCCCCATTTTCTTTGGATTGTTCCAAACTTTAGAGGTAACCTCTTTTCAATGATATATGGTGTTCTACATGAGACACGCTTAGAAATTGTGACAATTGAGGAGTGAAACTGGTCGATTTACATGGAAACAAATAAGGATATTATTTCCCTTTAGAAACGTTTTTGAATCAAAACTTACTTCAATTTTTTTAGATTGCCGTTTTATCCTCAGATGTGTTCAAAACAGATACGTCTATTGATAGGTTGGAGTTTAAAGCAGTTTCAAACATTTGTTCAGTTATATCACGGCTGTCGGCTCAGCTTTCTTTGTGTTCGCTGGCATTACCAACCAGTATACCATTATTCAACGAATTACAGTCCCCCCAGGCAACTGGCTACTTTCCAACATATACCTTTGTTGTCCATTTTTGGAACACGAACGACGCGAGACAACCTTATTTTGGTATGCATCAGAAAGTTTCAATGGCTCAGTCGGAAAATAATTTGAGTTACTTACGTACAGACGAAAAAACGCGACACGAATATTT
This sequence comes from Serripes groenlandicus, assembly GCA_031761405.1. Taxonomy (NCBI): domain Eukaryota; kingdom Metazoa; phylum Mollusca; class Bivalvia; order Cardiida; family Cardiidae; genus Serripes; species Serripes groenlandicus. The sequence continues at coordinate 7,152,058 of JASEVX010000015.1, forward strand.
CATCCTAAATCGTAGACACTTGGATTATAGAATATGTATGTTTGCGTATCATACAATTGTTTGATATCAAAAGAAACATTTGTAATTAACACTTCTTTAACAAAGCAAAATCCCCACTCAAAACCAACATACACGTGTATTCCATCCGAATTCCCGTCTGCCTATTTTATTATTCCACCTTATATGCAGATCAATTTCTCAGTCCTTTTATAAACGAAATACGGTTCTAAGGATTCAAAACGCATCATTTGTGTGAATATCGTCTTCGTAGACATAGACTGGATACAGTCCGATTATTCAGTTGTTATTGGAAACAAAGATTTTCTATTATATTATTATTGTACGATTGTATCGTTGCGAATTGAATATTCATATGAAGAACTATAAATAGATGTGATATATATATCTAAATAGACAAACACATAATTATATTAAGGTTTTGCGCCGTTTTCAACATATTTCAGTTATATCACGGCGAAACATCACTTATTTTTTATCTCTGGGCAAACAAATTAGTACTAGGCTAGGAAATGTGCATTGCCCAAAGGGCACTCCACCATGACCGTCGTGCCGCGATTGGGGATTGAACACGGGACGCCCGATTTCAAATAGACAAGAATTCGCGAGAGTACTTTGGACACTGTATTCAGAGCTGATCACATGTCTTAACCCTTTCCCACTTACAAACCGAGGGCGTGGTGTGAAACGGTTGTAACTAAAAACCTATTTTGCAAACCCTGGTTTAGGCGCAATTTTTACCCCTTTGTAAACAATGCAAATTTAGGTACCATTGCTCTGAACGAGCAATGGCACCTAAATTTCCATTGTTTACCAAGAGAATTGATTTAACGTTTATAAAGACTTTATGGCGAGGTGATTAGCCTTGGTAAAAAAATACCGATTTTAGTTACAACCGTTTCACGCCAAGCCCTCGGAACGTTTTCTGCCACCTCCGTACCAGACGACATTTGAAAGCAAAAATTGGTCATAATTGTTCTTTCGTTTATAGCAGAGACATAAACAATACATACATACATGTAATATAATATATATATATATTATATGTCTCTGTTTATGGAAATTTACCATAGTCTTGCCGAGATGTTTTCAAAGCCGTCTGCTGCAAATTTGTTAATGACACATCGTTCAGTTTGTATTTCGATTTTCTTATGCGTTAACTCTTTTAGCGGCAATGGCAATATTGAGAATTTTGCAAAGAATACAGATTCAAGTGAGACAGCTCATAACGATATGTCTCACCTGAAATCAGCATTGATTGCATTAAAGTTAAAAACAAAATCCAAAACTCTTATTTAATTTGGAATGCGGAGGCCCAATTTTGAACATGGAACAGTCTACTTCAAACACTTTGGCGCTGAAAGAGATAATATAAAACTCTTTTGAATGGAAAATCATTGGTATAAAAAGACAAAGAAGAAAACATTGGTATAAAAGGAGTAATAGAACTACTTTGTAACTAATACAGACAAAGAAGAAAACATTGATATATAGACGCTTTCTGACGCCTCTGCAGCAGACGGCTTTTTTGGGCAGGCTGATGTTGATTTACTGTGTCACCAAATATGGCTTAAGTCAATAGTTTCATGATTTTAGTCATTTTTGTTTTATAAAATAAAACCCCAGGGATTTCTTGTATATGGGTGAAGAGATAGCATCAGGGAGAATTTTCAGTATATCTGTAATCTTTTATCGTATATGCTAATTTAAGATCCTTCCGAAGAGAACATTGGTAGATAATAGTACTGCTTTAGAACAAGGACAGAAACGATGTGGGAAAAGAGAACATTTTCAATTCTGCACATTTTCTGAACACTTTTAAACATATAGACGCATCTTTGCGCATATACAGAATACTACTATATTAATTTGGTTAATTTGAGAAAATTGTCAATACGAGCAATTTCTCCTTTTGTTTTGAACATTTTTTGCAGTAGCCATACCTGCATATATATATACAGAGATTTCCATAATTTTCGCAATATGTTTTCAAATTAGTCTGCTTTTTGTTTTGTTTGTTTTATTATAATTTAACGCCGTTTTTAACATTATTTCACCTGTAGCACGGCGACAGTTACTTATTCATGATCCCTGAGTAAACAAACCAGTACTAAACTAGGAAATGTGCCTTGCCAAAGGGCACTTCACCATGACCTTAGCGCCGCGACTGGGGATTGAACCCGGGATACCCGGTTCCAAATCCCCGACGCTAACGGCTCGGCCACGTCGGATTCCCAAAGTCGTCTGCAACAGATTTCATGTAAGTAGGAAAGGGTTAAACCGTCTCTCTATATGTATATATCACAGAGGGTTTCCCTGGATGACTGTTCCGGTAATGGATTGATTTGTTATCTCACACTCCTTCTTTTCTTGCGAATATTTTAAATTAAAAACATGTGTAACAGATGGTATCTTTAACGAAAGCAATTCCGAATTAAGATTTTGGAGTAGGGTTGAAATATTTGTTTGCCAAAGAATAATTGTTCACATTGAGTAATTCAGATTTAATAACCTTTTCTATGTCACTATGTCGTGTACATGAGGCATGAGTCGTCCCGCGACACTGTGGTCTCACAATCGAATGAGCCGTTCCTCGAGAAAACCAACATTGTGGACTCTGCGTAAAGTGTCGACCCGGATCAGCCTAAGCATGCTGCGCAGGCTAACTCGGACAGACACTGTTCGTTTCCTCTGGATTTTCTGTTTCAGGAAACATTACTCTATACCTCTATGCCCCTGAGACGGAATGTGTCGGCCCGGATTAGCCTGCGCGGGCTGCGCAAGCTGATCTGGGTCGATACATTACGCAAAGGCCATACTGTTGGTTTTCTCGCGGGACGGTTCACATTGTAAGAAGACACTAAAAGGTTTAGCCCTTCACCGGACATCTCGTCAATAGTGCGGTTAGATATTTATGCAATTCCGCTTCGGCGGGAAAAAATTATTTCCTATGATGATCAATGTTTCAAAAATGGTAGTAAACAAACATTTTCCAAATGATAGGAACTGCTCATTCTTCCTCAATATTCTACCCGATGTATTGTTGATGAAGCTGAATGTTTATAACAGGTGAAACATTATGGGAAATCGAGAAATTGCATGAGCACCGTCTCCATGTTCCAAACTGTTATTAGTCCATTGTAAGTTCGTCAATCGTTGTCTGTCTGTATCAAGGATGGAGTGAAGGCGGGGTTTGATCCTTTCTCGTCTGCAGACGCTTTCGGATCACTCTGTGGCAGACAAACATTGTGGCAAAAGAAGAGATTTATCTTAATGATTAATTTCTCCGTATGCCACAATGCGTTCAACTTCATTCAATAATCATTCATTCATTAATAGAGACTTTTCATATGTTTGTCTAAATTCTTTCAAAGTCGTGTGCTGCCGATTTGAAAAGGGTTCTTTTTTTTGGGGAAAGGAAGAAAGGAACCATTTTCCAATTGTGACGATCAATAATGCGCAATCATACATTTGTACCCAGAATGCATTGTCTCCCGAACAAAGACCCTTCAATTACGTCCCTCCATAATTATACAGGAAATTAGGCTGTCATGCAACTCAGCCTTGTACCTTAACCCTTGCACCGATGTACGCGACTTTTCTGGTGTCATTGACGTATGCCGTAATGCACGAGTGTTACTTAACCCTTATACCGATGTACGCGACTTTTTGAGTATCAATTACGTATGTCGTTATGCACGAGTGTTACTAAACCCATATACCGATGAACGCGAATTTTTGAGTAGCATTTCTATATGCCGCATTGCAGATTGTTCTTTAACCCTTGCTACGATGTACGCGACTTTTTTAGTATCTGTTACGTATTCCGTAATGCACGAGTGTTACTTAACCCTTATATCGATGAACGCGACTTTTTGAGTAGCATTTCTATATGCCGCATTGCAGATTGTTCTTTAACCCTTGCAACCATGTACGCGACTGTTTGGGTATCTGTCACCGGGTGTATCTGTTACGTATTCCGTAATGCACGAGTGTTACTTAACCCTTATATCGATGAACGCGACTTTTTGAGTAGCATTTCTATATGCCGCATTGCAGATTGTTCTTTAACCCTTGCTACGATGTACGCGACTTTTTGGGTATCTGTCACCGGGTGTATCTGTTACGTATACCGTAATGCACGAGTGTTACTTAACCCTTATATCGACGAACGCGACTTTTTGAGTAGCATTTCTATATGCCGCATTGCAGATTGTTCTTTAACCCTTGCTACGATGTACGCGACTTTTTGGGTATCTGTCACCGGGTGTATCTGTTACGTATTCCGTAATGCACGAGTGTTACTTAACCCTTATATCGATGAACGCGACTTTTTGAGTAGCATTTCTATATGCCGCATTGCGTATTGTTCTTTAACCCTTGCTACGATGTACGCGACTTTTTGGGTATCTGTCACCGGGTGTATCTGTTACGTATTCCGTAATGCACGAGTGTTACTTAACCCTTATATCGATGAACGCGATTTTTTGAGTAGCATTTCTATATGCCGCATTGCAGATTGTTCTTTAACCCTTGCTACGATGTACGCGACTTTTTGGGTATCTGTCACCGGGTGTATCTGTTACGTATTCCGTAATGCACGAGTGTTACTTAACCCTTATATCGATGAACGCGACTTTTTGAGTAGTATTTCTATATGCCGCATTGCAGATTGTTCTTTAACCCTTGCTACGATGTACGCGACTTTTTGGGTATCTGTCACCGGGTGTATCTGTTACGTATTCCGTAATGCACGAGTGTTACATAACCCTTATATCGATGAACGCGACTTTTTGAGTAGCATTTCTATATGCCGCATTGCAGATTGTTCTTTAACCCTTGCTACGATGTACGCGACTTTTTGGGTATCTGTCACCGGGTGTATCTGTTACGTATTCCGTAATGCACGAGTGTTACTTAACACTTATATCGATGAACGCGACTTTTTGAGTAGCATTTCTATATGACGCATTGCTGATTGTTCTTTAACCCTTGCTACGATGTACGCGACTTTTTGGGTATCTGTCACCGGGCGTATCTGTTACGTATTCCGTAATGCACGAGTGTTACTTAACCCTTATATCGATGAACGCGACTTTTTGAGTAGCATTTCTATATGACGCATTGCAGATTGTTCTTTAACCCTTGCTACCATGTACGCGACTTTTTGGGTATCAATTCCGTACGCCGTAATGCACGAATGATATATATAACTCCGAAGTTCGCTACTTTTGGGGTAATATTTCCGTACGCCTGTCTGCACGATTGTAAATCACATGTGCGAACAAAGTAGACCACAATCAACCTGTGAGTCAGTGTAGTCAAATCCGAGTCTACATGTTTCGCTACTCATGTGTCATCATTTAGCAAAAACAAACCCCCAATTCATGTGAAAGCGACTATTAACACTTCTCTACTTACAGACGCTTTCTGACGCCTCTGCAGCAGACGTGTCTTTTGAAAACATTGTGCCAAAAGAAGGTATTGCTAATAATGAGCAATTTCCCCTTTTGCAACAATGTTTTCAACTGTATTCAAAATGTATCCTTTCATTTAAATAGATTTATCCCATTTTTGTCTTGATGGTTTCAAAGCCATCTGCTGCAGATTTGCTGTATTAGGGAAGAGGGTTAAAGATGATAAATCATGATATTATTTGCAGTGATACAGCCAAAAAAAAAGGGTTGACTCGCAAAGATTCCCTGACCCTCTTTAACCCTTTCCCTCATATAGACGCTTTCTAACACCTCTGCAGCAGACGGCTTTTTGAAAACATAGTGACAAAAGAAGAAATTGCACAAAACGTGCAATTTCTCCTTTTGCCACAATGTTTTCCACTTTTTGTCATAGGTTATCCGTTAAATTATGGAGATTTTCTATGTTTTGACAAAATACGTTCAAAGTCGTCTGCTGCAAGAATTGTCGTATAAGGGAAAGGGTTAAAGTCGTCTGCTGCATAATTGTCGTATGAGGAAAAGGGTTAAAGTCGTCTGCTGCAGAATTGCCGTATGAGGGAAAGGGTTAATAGAGACGCGTCTTGCGATTCGGGTCCTTAGTGTTCTCTCCGGTTTGGCATCGTTATAGTTAACATGTAACGTTAACCCTTTTCAACATACAACACATCTGCAGTAGACGACTTTGAAAGAATGTAGACAAAACTACGGAAAATCTCTATATATGAAAGTATAATTATTGATTATAGTTGAAAACATTCGGACAGTGAAGACCAAAGACACACCAACATGTATACTGTTCGCCATTGTTCGCCACTGTTCGACTCTGTTCGCCACTGTTCGTCATTGTTCGCCTTTGTTCACCTCTGTTCACCATTGTTCGCCACTGTTCGTCTCTGTTCGCCACTGTTCCCCTTGGTGCGCTACTGTTCACCTCTGCTCGCCACTATTCGGCCATGTTCGTCTCTGTCCGCCATTGTTCGCCATTGTGCGCTACTGTTTGCCACTTTACGCCACTGTTCGCATTTGTTCGCCATTGTTCGCCTATGTACGCCATTGGTTGCAACTGTTCGTCACTGTGTCCCGATGAAACAATACCCACAATCTCTAATATCACATTGATTTATTGTATTATATTACTCTTACCGTGACACAAAGGACGTATGCAAACATTTTGGGAAAAAGAAAAATTGCTATAACCCAAATAAATGTGGAAACAACTATTGGGACTACATGTCCCGTCATTGTCAGGTCTATTATATAATTTATAGGCGGACAAGACGACAGGGGAATTACCAGACAAACACAGATGTGGGGACCGCCTCGATCGTTTAGTGGTAGAGCGACCGTCTCGGATATTGGAGGTCGCGAAGTAGATTAATCAGCTACAATACATAGTCCCCGCAAATAAGCTACAATACATAGTCCCCGCAAATAAGCTACAATACATAGTCCCCGCAAATAAGCTACAATACATAGTCCCCGCAAATAAGCTACAATACATAGTCCCCGCAAATAAGCTACAATACATAGTCCCCGCAAATAAGCTACAATACATAGTCCCCGCAAATAAGCTACAATACATAGTCCCCGCAAATAAGCTACAATACATAGTCCCCGGAAATAAAATAAAGTAAAACCTGTGTTGTAAGAAGTGAACAAGCTGGTTTTTGTTCAAATGTTGTCTTTTAATTGCAGAGTCATTTATACAGATAAAAGAAGATTTGGGAAACTAAAACTAAACACAGCGAATTGCTATTCCAGTGTGGTCTTTAGCACATTTTCGACTGTATGTACGATGAATGTACTTCTCTTACGGTCTTTTGGTAGGCAAATAATGAAAAGTTAATGATAAGATAAAATAGCATTTACACTTTCCCCCTGCAGACGCACTTTGACGCAATAGCAGCAGACCACTTTTGAAAACATTGTGGACAAAGGTGAAATTGCTCATGATGAGCAATTTCTCCTAGGACCACAATGTTTTCAATTTTATTTAACAATTAAGCTATCTTTAATGGAGATTTTTCAGGTTTTTGTCACTATGTTTACAAAGTCTTCTGCTGCAGATTTGTTGTATGTGGGAAAGGGTTAAATTACTACATGTATCTACACAAATAATAAAGTCAAGCAGCGAAATCATTAAATAAAAACAGTCTTCAACGAAATATGGTTTCCAACTTAAATTCCTTTGTGATTCATAATTGTCAGATATTCATTTTAATATACTCTAGTAATGCCTATCAAAGTGTTTAGCAGGGTATGGTTGTTATTAATATACACGTATTCATTCTTAATTCGCCTATCAAACTGCCTGACAAGGGAAAGTAACGGGAGACCCTGGTTCGATCCCCGGTCGAGTCATACTAACTACTCTAAAATGGCAATAATGGCTACCCTTCTTGACGCTCAGGGTTGTGGTGACAGCATTACGACTGATCCATGGGCGCGGGGTATAATTAAATACTACCGGCAGTACTCATGACAATTAGTCAAAAAGAAGGTTTCTAAAAAAACCTTCTTTAAATCATTATCCATGTAGATCCTTTAGACCGCATCGATGGTGTAGTGGTAGAGAATCCACCTCGAATGCGGAGGTATTGGGTTCGATCCAAAGTCGGGTCATACCAAATACTTTAAAAATGGTAGTTATGGCTGATCTGCTTGGTGCTCTGGGTTCTGTGGTTAGCATTAAGACTATTTAGCTGGGGTCAGGAGGATAAATGGACCAGTACATACTGGTAACTTTCTCGTGATATAACTGAAAACATGTTGAAAGCGCCGTAAAACACCAAACAATAAATCCATCAATCGATCCTAAAGCATGTAAGAGCAGGAGGGTCTTTATCCGCACATGAAACAACAACTCCAATGTTGATATTCACAGAGCACCTCTCGTCTTCACATAATTGTTGTGATTATTATAATGGATATAAGATAGATAACCCCTACAATCTGAATCATTATTATTGGTTATTATCTCCCTTTGCTTGTCTATGTGATAAACATGTAAGTTGCGAGTTTATCAGTCTTGTTTTATAAGGGCTTTATGCCGTTTTTAATATTATTTCAGTTATACCACGGCCTCCGCACCATAACCGTGGCGCGACTGAGTATCGAACCTGGGACGTCCGGTCCCAAATCCCCAACGCTACCCACTCGGCCAAGGGTTAATTTACTAACGTGTGTAAGATTGATTTTTGGTATTTTCGACATTTTATTTATTATACATGTAATTTAAACTTTTATCTCGGGCATCGCCATTTGGCGTCGTATAAGTTATATGGATGCCTAGTTGAAACACCGAGCTAGCCATCGACATTCGAAACAAATATGACATCAAGTAAAACTGCCGATTATCCGTGCTCAGCAATCGGTATTTCAAAAAGTCTTCCTGGAACACCAAATTCCACCACCAGTATTCGATTTATTTACGAAATTGAACATCGATCTTGAACGACGAGAGCGATCATCGGTGTTTGATTTCTTCTGAGTTGTGGTCATAGGCATTCAACTGCATATAGTAAATATGAATGCCGAGCTGGAACTCCGAGCAAGATCATCGACATTCGACTTTCACTGAAACTGAACTACGAGTTGAATTGCTGATATCGGCCATCGGCATTTTTAATTTTATATGCAATTATACACCGAATGCAATTGCCGAGCTGGGCCACCGTCATTTGACTTTATATAGCAGATGTGAACGCCGTGCTTTGTCATAGGCATTCAATTTGTATCGGTTAATATGAATGCCTAGCTGGAACGCCGTTCTCTGTAACCTGCATTCATCTTTATATAGTGAATATGAAATCCAAGCTAAAACGCTGTGCTCAGCCATCGATATTCAATTGGAATCAGTTTATATGAACGCCTTTGTAGAATTTCTTGTTCTGTCATCGTTATTTAACGCCTAGCTAAAACGCCGTGCTCAGTAATCGGTATTCAACTTTTGATACGCATAGCTCGAACGCAGTGCTATTGATCGGTATTCAACTTTATGTATTAAATATGAACGTCTAGCTAAAACATCGAGCACAGTCATCGGTATTCAACTTTTGATAGAAAATATGAACGTCTAACTAAAACGCCGTGTTATTGGTCGGTATTCAACGTTAGATAGGAAATATGAACGCATAGCTTGAACGCAGTGCTATTGGTCGGTATTCAACTGTATAAAGGAAATATGAACGAATAGCTCGAACGCAGTGCTATTGGTCGGTATTCAACTGTATAAAGGAAATATGAACGAATAGCTCGAACGCAGTGCTATTGGTCGGTATTCAACTGTATAAAGGAAATATGAACGCATAGCTCGAACGCAGCAGTGCTATTGATCGGTATTCAACTTTTTATAATAGATATGAACGCCTAGCTAAAACGCCGAGCTCAATCATCGGTATTCAACTTTAGATAAGTTATATAGAATGTCCCTGTGACTGGGTGTTACTCTACAGAAAGGGTTCAAATTAGTTTAATAGGTAACAATGTATGTATGTTCTTAGTTCTCGAGTCTAAAGAAGAAACAAAAGAAAGTCTCGAATTGTTTTATGTAGCCATTTATACCCCTAAAGATACAATTATAAGAAAAACTCAAACAAAAAAAGCGTGTATTATTCTTCATTTTTCGCCTTCTTATTGCTGGGGAATCCAAACTTGCTCCAGATACCTTTGTTTAGTTTTGTCAGTTGTTTGTTGACTTTGGTAGGGGCGCAAAATGCATTGGGGAACCATGGATCTCCTAGACACGTGCAAACCTCTTTCCCGAATGTTTTAAAGTGTTGGTGTGGAATTAAAGTATCCTTGTATTGGCATGCTGGTCCTGTAACAGAAAAAACCGGAATTTATCTAAATATAAAATGACAAATATAAGGCAATAATATCTTAATGTATATGCTGACATATACTAATTGAAAGAACACATGTATTTGGAATAATTAAACTAAAAAAATCAATAAGTAGGTGAATTCTAAATACATATTTTAAATATAATCCCAAGAAATCCCCGATTTCCTTTAGATGTTTAGTTGATCAGATTACTTATCAACTGAAAACAACTCAGAGACTACAGATGGTAAATCGTCAACGAGTTTATATTACGGTTATGCTTTTATACAATGTTTTTAGTGTATGTATTGTTTATAATCCACTTCTATTTACCATTGACAAATCTGTCAAATGTCCATGGAAAAACCACAATAGTGACATATTATGTGTATGCCTAAACGACCTTCACAATTGAATAATAATAACATATAGTAGCTGAACCTTAATTCACCAGGCAATGAAACAACATGAAAATAAAGCAGTTATGCTTTAACGTCCGTGGTAATGAAATGATATGGGAATATAGCAGTTATGCCTAAATGTCCTTGGCAATGAAAAAGTAATGAAATATAGCAGTTATGCCTAAATGTCCTAGGCAATGAAACAATAATGAAATATAGCAATTATGCCTAAATGCCTTGGCAATGAAACAATAATGAAATATAGCAGTTATTACTAAATGTCCTTGGCAGTGAAACAATAATGAAATATAGCAGTTATGCCTAAATGTCCTTGGCAATGAAACAATAATGAAATATAGCAGTTATGCCTAACTGTCCTTGGCAATGAAACAATAATGAAATATAGCAGTTATGCCTAAATGTCCTTGGCAAAGAAACAATAATGAAATATAGCAGTTATGCCTAAATGTCCTTGGCAATGAAACAATAATGAAATATAGCAGTTATGCCTAAATGTCCTTGGCAATGAAACAATAATGAAATATAGCAGTTATGCCTAAATGTCCTTGGCAATGAAACACTAATGAAATATAGCAGTTATGCCTAAATGTCCTTGGCAATGAAAACATAATGAAATATAGCAGTTATGCCTAAATTAACTTGTCAATGAATAATGAATAATGAATAATGAATAATTGTATATGTCCCTTATTAGCCTTTGCACTTTAAATGTTCACTTACCGTTGGGGCACGATGGACAGCATTCATCTTGCTTATAAACTGGATTCGGACACTGTAATTGCACATGGCTGCAGTTGGCTTTCTCACAGGACACGCGCCCTGTGAAGATCCGACATTCACACTCTTGGCATCGAGGGCCTTTGAAGAGTTCACCTGAATAAAGAGAACGATGACATTGATAAATTATTACTATTTTAAAATAGTAATCTCTCTTTCAGCGCCAAAGGCAATATAGAGGTTTATGCAAACACTGCAGATTCAGGTGAGTCAGCTCGTAACGAGCTGTCTCACCTGAAATCAGCATTGTTTGCCTTTTAGTTACCAAAATGTTCCAAAACTTTCATAAATTGAGAAATGGGCACACCCGATTTTGAACATGGAAGAGTCTACTTTAAACAATTCAGCGCTGAAAGAGTTAAGATAATAACGTATTTAAGGTGAAGAAAGTTTCCGCTTAACTAGGATTGAACTATTGTTGTGCGTTTCCTTATAAACAAGAACCTGATAATGACTGCTTCTCAAGGTAGCATTATATATAGAGGATATTACATGAGTGGTCATTCAATACGACATTTTAGAAAACGAGTTTAATAACATTTTGTATTGAATGACCACGAATGTTATATTCTATTTATATCATAAATTCCAATTCGACGATTATTAGCGCAAAATATATATAACGTCGCTATATAGCGCGGTCATTTTCAATGCTTTTCATTATGACGTTACGTAGCATTGTTATTACACTTGTTGAATACGCAATTTATACAAATGGCTTTATTACACTCCCGGCGACGTCATTTATGATATAAATTTAGATACACTGTCCAAATAGGACATCCTGGAAAATGTATTAAATAAACTCACTTGAATAACGCTAACTTAATGCCGTCTGTGGTTTGATCGAAGAAAGTCTTAGTTATATACAGATACTGTAAGAGAGAACCGGGCAGTACCAAACAGAGGAAACAAATGTATTTATTCTTTTCTTTTATCAACAGTACATACATATCAGTATAAGCAGACTAAGACATATGAGCCGTTGCGCGATAAAACCAAAAGTGTGTACTCTGCGTAAAGTATCGACCCGGTTCAGCCTAAGCATGCCGCGCAGGCTAACCTGGATATACACTCTTCACCTCCTGTGGATTTTCTGTTTCAGGAATAATAATTATATACCTCTATCCCCCTGAGACGGAATGTATCGGACCGGATTAGCCTGCGCGGACTGCGCAGGCTAATCCGGTCCGATACATTACACAGAGTCCATAATAGTTGTTTTCCCGTGGAACGGCTCATATGTTCTGATATTGTCGATACAAACATTTGACGTATCGCTTAGTAATGCTATTCTGCCAACGCTAACATCATAATTCATGTTTTCAACATTGCCCCGATGTGGACTCGAACTAAGAGTATTCGTGCTTAATGCTGACACTCGGACCACGCTTACCACGTTAAAAACGTAACAGTGTATATGTTTTAAGCGTATGAAAAGCGAACTGTGAAAATTAAAAGAGTAAAAGAATATGAAGATAATCAACAGTGTTAGAACAATGTTTCGATTCTGGCTTATCTTTTTTATTTGGTTGTCTTAACTCAATTATATAGAATCGGAAAGATATCATAACATGTGCTTTAACCTTTTCGCTGCCAAAGACAATCAAAGGCTTTTGCAAACAATTCAGATTCAGGTAAGACAGCTTGTAAGAGCTGCTATCTCATAACATCTGCCTTGTTTGCTATTTATACATTTAATCTTACAAAATGTCCTGTTTGACGAACAATTGGAGTGGTCCATTTTTCAACATGAGTCCACTTTATGGAATTTGGCAGTGGAAGAGATAATAAACTGATATCAAAACCCACCAGGTTTGTAAAATTTCCCTCCTAATTTACATCGACATTTTTGGCAGCACTCCTTCGGTTCATCGTCTTCCGGTTTATAGATACCACTAACACACTTCACTTTAGGACATGTTTGTTTCCGTCCACAGGTGATATTGCCGTTTCCAGTACACTCGCACTCTTGACAAGGGTCGTCCAGAATCGGCCCTGAAAAAAGTTAAATGTAAATGGTGCTGAAGGAAAGACCTGTTTTTTTTGTATAACAATTTAGCCACTTTTTAGTGAGGTCGCGGCCCCTTCAAACCCTTTAAACATTACATATTTATGATTTTGTTTTATCCATAGAGATGATATTGCCCTAACTCCTTGTACGTTATCGGAAGATTTCGCCGACCGTTTACGATGACCAATGCAAACAGTTTCAAGGATAACCTAGTCATTAGTACAGGTGTTGAAAAACACATGACTGCGCTTCATTGCTCAATAATACAAATGTGTACTGCGTCACAGAAGTTTCTTTAACATTGTATAACTAATTGGCAAACAATGCAGAGTCAGATTATACTACGCATATGCGATGGCTAATCTGGCTCTACGCTGGTCGCAATTGAGTTTTGCAGAGGGCCTCTCATAATAAAGATACGGACCATCGTGGTGTTTGACTTCGTATAAAGTATTTTGCCTCGAGGGCACTGCAAGCATACTATAATAGATCAGAGAACACGGGCATGCCACAGCTTAAACAGAATAAGTTGTGTTTTAAAATCAGACTCGAGAGCGGATACTCGAAAGCGTATACTTAAGAGCGGTTTGATTTTGTCGGTTGTTTTTTTCACCGAATATTTCCTAAAAAGAGAACATAAGGTAAATGGCCTATGATTTGGTTCAAAAAGTAAGTGAGTGCTCGTATATAATGAATTATTGCCTTCTTCAAATAAGGCAAAAGAATGCGGTGTGCCTTTACAGTTGGATGTATTAAAGCAATTGCTCTGTTCTCACCGATTTCAATGAACTTTTTCCTTTTCCCAATACATCCACACCGTGGGCAGCATTCACCAGGAACGGCCACAGGGTTCTCGCATGCTGGTTTGGGACAAACGGTATGGTCACAGAGCTCGTATCCATCCGCGCCGCAATAGCACCTCTCGACACACGGGTCTTTGACATTCATCGGCATATCATCCCCTGGTGAATCAAACACGTGGCATTTAAAAAATCATCGTGGCATACTCAATGTGAAAGTAATAACCTTACTCTGACGCAGACGGCATTTGATGCTCCTGCAGGGTAGCATTGTGGGAAGAAAAATATATTTATGAAAAGAATCGCAATGCTGTCATGTCAACCAGCCTTTATGATTACATTGTTTCAGTAAATTTCCTTCTTCAAAATATGCATGAAAAATAAAAACTGAAATGACCAACCCAATCCCATATGTAGGCGCAATTTGACGCATTTTTAAAATGTTTTCTACCCTTGCTGCAGAAGTGACAACTGTTTATAGAGAGCAAGTTCTCCTTGTTTGCTCAAGTATTTTCAACTCCATTTGATAACTTTCTTTTTACCCAAAGGTTACCCGTTTAAACTTTGTGTTGAATATTGATAACTTCATGGAATATGTGAATGCTGGTGACAGGGATGCCGAAGAGTTTGATGTACCGGGTCACACTCCTTACCCCTGTCCATCTGTTCAATGATGTCAGAATCTACACAACTAAACACAATCTTCTAACAAGCTGATTTAAAAGTATGTGTTTACAATAGTGATCAATCACCCCTAGTGAAAGGGTCAGCCATTTCTGACTCATGAGACACTTTCGACCTGAAAATATTTTTATTTACACAGCGAGTCATATCTTTTACCGAGACAAGGGGCAGGCAGGCTTCCTGTACCATTATAAAACGATCTGGCGGCTAACCAGCCGGCCATATCAATATGGATCCCTCTGTCGCCACTGGGTTTCGAATCTCCGAACTCCCGCTCTTGAAGCGGATATATTAACCACTAGGCTATCCGGGTCGGTAAGTAATATGTGAACCGTCTAGATCTTAATACGCTGTTCACAAATGCCAACAAGTATATTTTCTATAACAATGGGCTCGAATGGGGGCTAATCCAACTGAAATACCTATTGTTGTGTGTAGAGTGTTTAGTTCTAGATTCCTGGTGTGTGCGAAACTAAGGGTGAGACTCTTAATTAATTCAAATACTTACCAGGATTATACCATATTGATTTGAATGTACAGCGACATTTTGGACAACATTCTCCTTCCGGTGTGTACATCCGTTTTCCGTCACACGTCACTTCCGCGCAATCGGGTTTCTCGCATGTAATGGTTCCGTTTACGTTACACGTACATGGGATACACATATCGTCGGTAGAAATCGGCCCTGTTTATAGTAAACAAAGCAATGAAGCTATAATCTTTATCACTTTATGCAGTCTTTATATGCAGCTATGGTACATGTATTAAACAACCGTTTAACAGTTTGTGTTAAATCATTTAACCCTTTCCCTCATATGGCAAGTATGCAGCAGACGACTTTGAACGTATTTTGTCAAAAAATAGAAAATCTCCATAATTGAATGGATAACCTATGACAAAAAGTGGAAAACATTGTGGCAAAAGGAGAAATTGCACGTTTTGTGCAATTTCTTCTTTTGTCACTATGTTTTCAAAAAGCCGTCTGCTGCAGAGGCGTCAGAAAGCGTCTATATGACGGAAAGGGTTAACACAAACGATTAGCGGTGGTAATTTTCCCCATATCATTTTAATTTTGCTACACGTTCCCTCTGTAATGTAAGTGACAATATAATATCTATTTGTACCATAAGAGGCGTCATGAGATATCTGAAATAATGTTGTAAAACGGCGTAAAACCCAAGTAAGAAATATATATTATGACCATATACATGTAATAGTATAATAAAAGTAAAACAAAAATATGGTAAAACAAGGAAAAAGATAGATGAAACGTGTATCTCATTTTTCCCTATATAGACATACATTTACTCTGTATAGAACTGTTGCTGTTTTATTAATTCAGCGAGCTATTTTATATCTCTCTAAATTGTAGTGTATATGTAAATTTATAATATATGTTATAATAGTGTGTATATGTATGTTTTATGTGAATATGAACTTGTATGCTTAATTTCAATTAAAATGTCTGTTCTGATCTGCTCATAATTGTCGGTTCCGTCTGTTGTTCATCCTTATCAGCTCTGAATTGAATTGCTAATCGAATCACTCAACCATTCTTGTCCGAATGTCATCAAGTTTGAATCGATAATTGAAAACAATAGCTAAAATAAAAATCCGTATCTCGTAAAACGCTACGACTTGTATTAACCGCAACTCACCAAAAGGTTGCACCATTTCATCTCTGTCTTTACATCCACATACCGGACAACATTGACCCCGAATGGATACCGGGTTATCGCAGGCTAGTTCCGGACACACCAATCTGTCACACACCTTTTCGCCGTTCGGTCCACACTGACACTGTACGTCACATATATCGTTAGAAGACATAAGCTCCCCTGAAGTTGACACATATGTATGATAAATAAAGTGTTTTTTTCTTAATGGAATTTTACATATTACAGATATATCACAGTGACAGAACACTTCGTTATGTAAGATGAAAGCAATTTATTTTTCCATAGGCGACCATTATAGCGTTTTGGGCTATGGCTCTTTCCCACAATCCAAATAATCCAGAAACCTATATTCAATAAAAGTTCATTCTTAAAATAACCGAAAAAGCACAAAAAACCCTCACATGTTGATAATGTTTTATACATTATAGAATTGATATATTTGTCCTTACAATGGCCATTAAGCTGTCAATATAGCTTAAAGCAAAACATGTTCTGGTTACAAATCTCAGAGGGTATTCAACTTTATTATAAAGACGTTCAACTTTTAACAGTCATTTTTGTCCAATGGGAGACAACTTATGGATTCATCTGAAATGCCCTTGACAGAATTGTCTGCCCGGCGCGCCGACCGACCCGAATTGCTATCCTTTGACCTAAACTGGGTGACGAATAAATGCCATTTAATTGAAAAAACCTTGCCAGACGGTGCTCCATCACGAGTGGGTATCGAGCTCGAAACTCCTAGTCAAAAATACCAACCGTTTCTCACTTTGTAAACTGGAATACGGCCGCATTGTATAAGTATTAACATTTTCCGCGTACTATTACTTCAATCTGTCGTTCTATAAAAGCTACCCATCACTGAACATCAATATTTATTTCAGATTCAGAGAAGTACGAATATGAAGTCTTTATTTGCAATAGAAAAGCTTAACCCTTTCCCTCATATAGACGCTTTCTGACGCCTCTGCAGCAGACGGCCTTTTTAAAAACATAGTGACAAAAGAAGAAATTGCTCAAAACGAGCAATTTCTCCTTTTGCCACAATGTTTTCTACTTTTAGTCATAGGTTATCCATTCAGTTATAGAGATTTTTCATTTTTTGACAAAATATGTTCAAATTCGTCTGCAGCAGAATTGTCGTATGAGGGAAAGGGTTAAGGACGAGACCCGACCTATGAACGATCGTGAAAATAAAATTGGTATTTTTTTACCAAGGTTAATCACCTCGCCACAATTCTTTATAAGCGTTAAATCATTTTTCTCGGTAAACAATGGGAATGTAGGTGCCATTGCTCGTTCTGAGCAATGGCACCTAAATTTGCATTGTTTACAAAGGGGTCAAAATTGCCCCTAAACCAGGGTTTTCAAAATAGGTTTTAAGTTACAACCGTTTCACGCCAAGCCCTCGATATATAGAAATATAGTGAGATAAACCTTCATTCAATTGTTCTCCTTGAAATGCGCATCGGCATTTCGGGCAGCATTCTCCATCCGGTATAAACTGGTTCCGCTTTGGACACGTGACCTCAACGCAAACTGGTTCCTGACATGCGATTGTCCCGTCTTCATTGCAATTGCACGGTCGACATTTATCGGAAGGAGTTAGTGGTCCTACATTACAAAAAATAGCAAATTCAGTTTACCCTTTCCAGCATACACAAATCAGAAGCAGACGACTTTGAAAGTATCCTGGCAAAACTTTGAAAGTTCGCCATATATAAATGAAAGTTCAATTGTTAAATTGAGTTGAAAGTTCAATTGTTAAATCTGGCAAATGGGGAAATTGCTTTCTGAGCAATTTCGCCATTTGCCTCAATGTTTTCAAAAGTCGTCTGCTGCAGAGATGTCAGACAGCGTCTGTATGTTGGAAAGAGTTAACAACATGTATTTCAGTTAAAAAAAGTTTAAATTGTCACACACATTAATACACATGGGCTATGTCTAGCCATCTGGTTGAATTGACATTCTGCTTTGACATCATTTGAAGACAAATGTATGCAGACAACTGATTAGGATATACCTCCTGTTTTGTTGTCAGAATGTGCATTTAGGTAAGTATAATATATACCATCATCAGTACCCTGGCTAATTCATAACATATATGATACCCTTGGCAAATTGGCTAGCGAAACTTCGTAAAGCATGCACCAGGATTTCCTTAAACTACACTGTAATGTTCGTATCGCGTGAGGTTTGTGTCATGCGGCCAATCAAGCGGCTGCATTTCACCTCATAAATTATTCATGAGTACGATATTTGTACTACCAATTTGCCCAGAGTATCATATACTTTAGGAATAGCCTGGGAACCGATGATGAATATATATACTCGGTGGCGAAAACTATGCTGTTTTTGTGCTGATGCTTGACAAAGTCTTCATTGTAAACAGAAGCATTAGGATCCCAAATCGTTCGTCACTGCTTACATATGTGTGTGTTTCAAAGCGTATAAGATATTGTTTAATCATTTCCCACTTATAGACGTTTTTAGACGCCTTTGAAGCCGACAACTTTCGAAAACATTGCGGCCAAAAGAAAACATGCTCATGATGAGCAATCTCTGTTTATGTCACAATGCTTCCAACTTCCAATAGTTGTTCTTACATTTACATATATTTCATATATCGTTTGCTTCGATCCGCTTTCCCTGACTAAATTTAATGGCTGGTGCATGCGTAATTCAGAAGCATTTTCAATCTATACACCCGACAGAGGCGTTATCTTACAACCGTTTAAAAGATACTTTCAGGAAATGAAGTTCTGCTTTATCGGATATACTTTTCGCCAACGAGTCACAGATGGTTCAAGAAATGTCTGACTAACAATGCCCATTTGGAACCGATAGCATGGTTAACCCTTTCCCACATACGAAAATTCTGCAGCAGACGAATTTGAACATATTTCGTCAAAAAGTAAAAAATCTCTTTAATTGAATGGATAACCTATGACTAAAAGTGTAAAACATTGTGGCAATAGGAGAAATTACATCAGAAAGAAAAAAAATATTGACAAAATCATGAAAAATATACATGAATTGGAGTTTAATAATCAAATAGAGTTGAAAACATTGTAGAAAAAGGAGAAATTGCTCGTTTTGAGCAATTTCTTCTTTCATCATAATGTTTTCAAAAGTCGTCTGCTACATATTCGTCAAAATGCGTCTACAAATGAGAATGGGATTAGTAAACGACACTTAAAATAAATATTGTATTAATTACGTTGTTGTGTTTTTTATGGAGCACCACTCTAATTTTCCTTTTTTTTTTAAAATACATTTTGGCATAAAACAAATATCTCACCAAAGTCGTGTATGATCCCTCGTTTTCCTTTACAACCGCATCTCCTGCAACATTCACCATTTACCCTGACAGGATTTGAGCATGAAACCTGAGGACAAATCTTTTTGGTACACGACACCTGACCATTAAACTCACATCGGCATTCTTCACATGGATTTCGCGTGTGTACCTGGTACCCTGTTGTTTTTTTAAAGTGAAATTTCCGTTAACCCTTTACCTCATACGACAATTCTGCAGCAGACGACTTTGAACGCATTTTGTCAAAACATAGAAAATCTCCATAATTGAATGGATAACCTATGACAAAAAGTGGAAAATATTGTGGCAAAAGGAGAAATTGCACGTTTTGTGCAATTTCTTCTTTTTTCACTATGTTTCCAAAAAGCCGTCTGCTGCAGAGGCGTCAGAAAGCGTCTATATGAGGGATAGGGTTAAGCCAATGCGGAACTCTTTAATGTAGCATTACAAGGGTTTCAGATAATGTGCTTTTAATAAAGGGCACCTTTTCATAGGTACCAAGGAATCCTCTGAAAACCCTCGTTTGGACTTTATTGTTGATTGATAGTTTGGGGTTTTACGACGCTGTCAACAATGTTTCAGATACGTCACGGCGTTACCTGGGCAAGTTATCTGTACTACTGGGGTCCATTTATCCTGACACACTAGCCAGTCAGTCGTAATGCCAACCCCCACAACCCTGAGCCTCAAGGAAGGCAGTCATTACTACCATTTATAAATTCTTTGGTATAACCCTTTTTTAAAATCTTTTGTATTACTTTTTGTTATATTGTTACTTGAAAGGCTATAATTTTGTGAGAGTTATTTCACAGAATGTGTGTATGTTTTTGTGATGAAGTGTAGATGCTGGAGTTTGTTTGTTGGCGAAAGTTAGGATATGGTTTACCCAACTGAATCGAGTTCTGGGGTCACTACAAAAATGGATGTCCATGTTTATTTCTCATAAAATACATGACCATCCCTATTTGCTGTAAAATGTGTGTGTGTGTGTCAACTGGGAACATGTATAGAAGTGTTATACATATGAGGTCCGAGTGTCCTTGCTTTTTATAGATGAAATATAGAAGGAATTGATCACGTTTTATCTGGCCTAATACATATATAAGATTTTTTTTTATAGTCAAATCGTTTACAGTTTCGTTGAGTTCATGTTTATTAACACATATGTACCGAACGACTTTGAAAACGTCTATGCAAAATATGTTAAATTTCATAAAATGCGTGTACAAAAGCGTATTGGCAAAATACGGAAATGTCTTTAAATGAAAGAAAAACATGACCAATTTCCCCTTTTGCAACAATGTTTTCAACGAGGCGCCAACGAGCGTCTACAATAGGGAAAAGGGTAAAGTGTATACCTACCTAGATCGTACAACACGCCGTCCACGGCACACCCACACTCCGGACAACACTCCCCGTCCCGGAGTATCGGGTTCGGACAGTTAGCCGACGGGCAGGGAAACTCTAAACAGTCTATGCCGTACTTAGAGCATTCGCATGTGACACAAGGGTTGTCCGTATACACGAGATCGCCTGTAAGTAATAAATTATAGTCATTGTGATGTTAACACTACTATATGTACTAAGAGTAATAATAATAGCAGTCGTGATGATACCACTACTATATTTAATGTTAGTTAGTAAGTAAGTAAGTAAATCGTTTATCATTGTTTATCATTGTGACTTGTGCATATTTACAGATTTATACAAAGTAATTACAAAGATCACCCGACCCTATGGACCTATAAGTCACTAACAAATTAAAAAATGCTAGTACTACTATATGTACATATAATATTGCTGATGGACCGGTGAAACTGATAATACATGTAGTATTAATACTATTGCTAATTCTGGTAAAACTATAAATAGTTATGCTAAACATATATTCATTAATGTGTATTTTAATCTCTACCGGTTTCGATCAGTGTAATTGTCTTCATCACGAAACATACATACAAAGATAGTTCAATAATTAAATTAAAAACTGGCCGTTTATTTTAACTCTTTCAGCGCCAAAGGCAATTTGGAGGTTTTTGAAAACAATGCAGATTCAGGCGAGTCAGCTCGTAACGAGCTGTCTCACCTGAAATCAGCATTGTTTGCCTTTTAGTTATAAATATATTTCAAAAGTCTCATTACAAGATAAATGGAAACGCCTGATTTTGAACAATGCAGAGTCTACTTTAAACAATTCGGCGCTGAAAGAGTTAATCACGAGATTGTTCCTGTTGCTATACTTATACTATAAATTAAAACAAGGACAAGGATTCACAGCCAAACATTGAACCTAAATGTGGGTATCTTTTATGTGCATGCATATACATACATACGTGTGCATGTACGCATGTATATACATATACATACTAGCAGTCACAATTGAACACACAAAACACAAATCACAGCATTAACTTACATTCTTTATACACCGACTCACTCAATCAATAATGTATACTACCGTTGCTAATATGTATATATGTTATGATATGAACTACTATATTTTTGTTTCATGTTTTGTCATTGCTGTATAAAAGTCTATGTTTCTTGTATGTTGTATACGTATAGTACTCTCCATATATGGAGGCAATAAAGAATTACTTACTTACTTACTTACTTACATTAAGACGGTTGTAAAAGGCTCGCTCGGGATTGTGGGCTTTAGCATTACGACTGACTCACTAGTATCGGGATAAATAAACTAGTAAAACTAGTAAGTTACCCAGGATACCGTCGTTATGTAACGGAATAAATGTTGAAATCGGTCTAAAACAATACACGAACAACATATGAGCCGTCCGGCGAGAAAACAAACCTCAAAGACTGCGTAATGTATCGATCCAGATCAGTCCGCGCAGTCTAATCCGGGCCGACACATTCCGTCTCAGGTGGATAGAGGTATAGAGTAATTATTCCTGAAACATAAAATCCACAGGAGGCAAAAAGTGTCCGTCCGGGTTCGCTTGCGCGGCATGCTTAGGCTGATCCGGGTCGATACTTTACGCAGAGTCCACAATGTTGGTTTTCTCGCGGAACAGCTCATATGGACGCACGTCAAGATTTGAACTTACCGACGTCATAATAGTCTCCATCGTATTTACATGGGCAATACGGGCAGCATTGGCCTGATAGCTTCACTGGCTGACCGCATGGTAGCCTTGGACACGATCGAGGGTCGCAGCCGGCGACGGTGGATAACCAGCCAATGAAACACATACATGTTATGAACGTTTTCCCCATTTGTGTCGTCATTGTTCTACGTTGTTTGTTATGATATGAAAATTGAGGTATTTTTGGATTATAAAAATATCGTTAATTTCTGGTTAGCGATGACAGCTGATAATCTACGAGTTATATAATAGTATGCTTGGTATTGAATTTATTTATTTTATTCAATATTTCTAGATAAATTCCCACTTATTTTTGCGTTTTTTTTGTTATCGTTTATATTTGTTTCTGAAGCATTTAATTTAGATCGTGTACGTTTGCTTGTTGCGTCTTCATACATTAACTATACCTTATTAATTCACTTTATTGTATACAGATGTAACAGAAATATAACCTTATCATTTAATTTTCCTTATTTACGTTTATTTTTAATTTTATGTCTCTTTTGCCGAAATATTTAATATTTTTGTTAATGATTACACCACCGCATTTATCACGACCTTTCACTAAGTGGTATCCTTTCTAGAAAAAAAAATCCCATTTTATTCCAAGTCCTTATGAATGATTTCTTTTATTATTCAGTTCAAATCCACGAATAATCGGTGTCACATCAAATTCTGTAGCTATCACTTTCCTTTTGTTTAAATGCGCGTTCATTCAACCAATTGTTAAAGGACTGGTATAATGACGTGTTGTTTCTACAGTGTAAATGTCAGACGGTACGTCACTTAGTCACATTTGGCAATCCTCGGACGTCTCTGTGAACCCTTCTACTACTTTAACTTCCCTCTAAAGTACATTCAATATTAGCATTAGGGGACTGTAGTGTAAACTGTTCTGTTATCCCCTTCGTTTCATTTGTACGCGTCTATTCAAATGCCAGTTTTTAGATAATAATTAGAATTCCAAGTAATACTAAATACGCAATTTGTATGAATGTCGGTAAATGAAGATAAAACCGTTTCAAAATAAATTAAATCATCTCGCGACCGAACAATAACAAGTATACTGTAAGAAGGAAAGGCTTAACCCTTTCACACATACAACAAATCTACAGCAGACGTCTTTGAAAACATCTCGAAAAAAAAATGGAAAATCACTGAAAATGAAAGTACAATAATTGAAAAGAGTTGAAAACATGGTGACAAAATGAGAAATTGCTCGTTATGAGCAATTTCTTATTTTGTCACCATGTTTTCAAAAAAGCCGTCATCTAGAGAGGCGTCATAATGCGTCTATATGAGGGAAAGGGTGAACATAAAATCTCCAATCTTTTAACAGTTAGCCAATATTCTTAGAATTGCTACAAAGGTCGGACTTGCCTTGTTGATTGAAGAATGAACGCGTATTGGCAACTGTTTGCATTGACGAGTTATTAAACTGGAAATATCGAGGTCACAGATGGTTTCCCGCCTTGTCATCTATTCACAATATACTAAATCGCGCCAGTGAGAAAAGGGGAAACCATCTTACCACCTATACCTCGTACAATTGATTTGTTTTGTTTTGTTTGTGTGGTGTTTTACGTCGATTTCAACAACATTTTCAGTTATAGCACGGCGTTTCCAGGAGACTTTCCCGGTACTACTGTTCCATTTATCCTAACACCAGTCAGTCAGTCGTTATCAGGGACGTAGCTCCCTTTAGGCACTGTAGGCACGTGCCTTCACATTTTTTCTCAAAATGCCCCAAAAATGCAGCCGCGTAATGTATCGAACAGATCTGCCTGCGCCGTCCGCGCAGACTGATCCGGCCGACACATTCCGTCTTAGGGGGATAGATGTAAAGAGTAGGGATTCCTGAAACAGAAAATCCAGAGGAGGCGAACAGTGTCTATCCGGGTAGGCCTGTGTGGCATGCTTAGGCTGATCCGGGTTGATACTTCACGCAGAGTCCACAATGTTCATTTTCTCACGAGACGGCCTACACATTGATTATTGCAAAGCTATGCCAAGGAGGGAAAGCCATTACTACCATTGTTTAAGTCTTTGGTATGGCCCGACCTTGGATCGATCCCACAACCCCTGCATCCGAGGCGTTTCATACATTTTAGCGGTACTCTGCTCGGACAGATGAAGATCCAGATTAGCAAGCGCATTACGATCTGACTCTGCACTGTTCGCCGATTAGTCAAATAATATTAAAGTGTCACGAATGTTATA
Source organism: Serripes groenlandicus (assembly GCA_031761405.1). Classification (NCBI taxonomy): domain Eukaryota; kingdom Metazoa; phylum Mollusca; class Bivalvia; order Cardiida; family Cardiidae; genus Serripes; species Serripes groenlandicus. Next base: position 7,177,378 of record JASEVX010000015.1, read on the forward strand.
AAAACAAGTATCCATTTGGATGATTTATTATGGCTGCCATGTCATATTATTTATATACGCGTGAAATTATTACGATTAAGTTGGTTTTCCTGGAGCACCGTTCAGTTAACTCTTTCAGCGCCGAATTGTTTAAAGTAGACTCTTCCATGTTCAAAATTGGCCGATTCTATTGTTCATGTAATAATAATTTTGGAATATTTAACTTCATAGAAGAATACATGTCGATTGATACGTGTTTAATGCCTGCTGGCGACCTTTTTTCCTCGGTAAATTGTAAGTTACCTGTATAGTGAGTACTACGATGTGGAAGTATTATTTCACCCGGCATTTGCTATCGGGGATAATTTACCATATATAGAAATAAAAAGGAGTTGCAACTTTAACGCGATATAACGCTTATTTTAATTAAGTAATCGCTTAGATGCAAACGGCTTCACAATATATAATTATCTATCTATAACATGCATATTTTATTTTTCGAGAAAGTAATGATTTAAATTGTATTTTTTTAGGTCGAATTAACTTTGTCAATTTCACATAAACAAAAAAACGAAATAAAAGTACCCCTATGAGTAGTCAATTTATCCTGACACCAGCTAGTCAGTCGTAATGCTTACCCTGCAACCCTGAGCGCTAATGAGGGAAGCAATAACTACCATTTTTTAGTATTTGATATGACCCGGTCGGGATCGAACCCGCGACCTCCAGCACCGTAGGCGGGACGCTCTACCGCTACACCACCGAGGCGGTGAAGAATACATGAACCCGGATGGTAAACAACTCTGAATGATTGATCTTCGTTTTCACCGTCTCTCTAGGATATAGGATATGGGTAATATAGGTAAAGTACGGCAGCTCTAAAGGGACAAACACGAACATTTGTTTATCTCGTGCGCACGAGATAATAAGTCACGAGAAAGTAAGTCGTGCGAAAATCGTATGTAATGTATTAAAATGTGTGTGTCCCTTTAGAGCTGCCGTAGTAGAGAGAACATGGCGGCGTTCAATATAGTTATATATTATTAATGTTTACACAGAAGTCCAGACAAGGATGGGAAAACGATGCAAAACTCCCCTTATCTTAAGCTCTGAAAACAAATTGGGTTTCCACGAAAAAGAAAAGTGTTTTTATGTAGAATTACTTCTTTCTCTTTCGATACAAATGTGGTTTCCCATTATGGGTTTCCCCAGGAATGATTCAATCTAATACTTTACATACGCACATGTATATATTCTAATTACAGTCAAACCTGTGTTTAAAGACCACCCGTGGAAAGTGAACAATCCGGTTTTTATACACAGGTGGTCTGTAATTGTAGGGTCATTTATGAAGAACACGAGAAGTATTTGGGAAACTAAAAGTATTGTCGCTATAGACAGGGAATTGCTATTCCAAGGTGGTCTTTACATGGGGAAACTAAAAGTATTGTCGCTATAGACAGGGAATTGCTATTCCAAGTTGGTATTTACATGGGGAAACTGAAATTATTGTCGCTATAGACAGGGAATTGCTATTCCAAGTTGGTCTTTACATGGGGAAACTGAAAGTATTGTCGCTATAGATAGGGAATTGCTATTCCAAGTTGGTCTTTACGTGGGGAAACTGAAAGTATTGTCGCTATAGACAGGTGATTGCTATTCCAAGTTGGTCTTTACATGGAGAAACTAAAAGTATTGTCGTTATAGACAGGTAATTGCTATTCCAAAGTGATTTTTACATGGGGAAACTAAAAGTATCGTCGCTATAGACAGGGACTTGCTATTCCAAGTTGGTCTTTACATGGGGAAACTAAAAGTATTGTCGTTATAGACAGGTAATTGCTATTCCAAAGTGGTTTTTACATGCGGAAACTAAAAGTATCGTCGCTATAGACAGGGACTTGCTATTCCAAGTTGGTCTTTACATGGGGAAACTAAAATAATGTCGCTATAGACAGGGAATTGCTATTCCAAGTTGGTCTTTACGTGGGGAAACTAAAAGTACTGTCGCTATAGACAGGGAATTGCTATTCCAACGCGGTATTTACATGTATCACTGGTTCGAATGTATGTCTAAGAAAGTCACGCAACTCAAGACTGTGTAAATTTACCACCACCGTTATATGTATGTTGTATTATTTAATAAAATATATTCTATTCTATTCTATTCATGACGAAATGAATTGCTGGCCGGCTATATAACTGAAACACGACTGAAAACGACGCTTAAATCAAATAAACAACAAACGATCTAACAAAGAAAGAAATGTATGATTACCACACGATGCGCAGTTGAGTTATTAATAGTTTTGAAGTATATAACCTTAAAGTATATACAAACATCTAGCAGGTTTATTTTTATAACACCTTACTCTCTAGCTGTCTGGTGGTTGAGTTTTGTGGTAGCGATTTGAACTATGTACGTATGTGTAGTGGAATGGCTTATCAGTTCTATAAAGTGCACACTTGTATACGGATGTGTAACGATTAAAATATATAAATAAATACAGCAAAAGCTTTAATTAAAAATATATAAGGGATATTTTAAGTGTTTATAGTGAAGATAATCTATTAAGTGCAAGGTGTCTGTTTTAACGAGTTTTCATATATATAGTTTTGTTAACGTTTTCATTTATAAATATTATTTTGTTCGTCTTATCTATAAATAAACTATATTAGTCACGTCAGAATAAAAGGAGCCCGTGAATGCATTAACCCTTTTCCTCATATAGACGCTTGCTGTCGCCTCTGCAGCAGATGGCTTTTTGAAAACATTGTGACAAAAGAAGAAATTGCTCAAAACGATCAATTTCTCCTTTTGACACAATGTTTTTCACTTTAAGTCATAGGTTATCCATTCAATTATAGAGTTTTTATATTTTTTGACAAAATATGTTTCAAAGTCGTCTGCTGCAGAGTTATCGTAACAGGGAAAGGGTTAAGATTGTCATAACACATCAAGGTGTAATTGAATTGGATCTTTCTTCTAGCACATATGTCCGAGAGCTCGATGTGTTAGGACATTTTGAACACTCCTATGCATTGCCATTGTATTGTATTGTTGTATTGTATGTGTTCCGAAAACACCCTTTATTGATTAAGGTGGTTCTGTTGTTGTAACACCACAAGTGGCCGTATTTATCAAATAATCTTGGTTCACTCTGATTTTGAATTTGGAAGGAACATTTTACATTTAAAAGTAACAATATTCTTAACACCACAAGTGGCCGTATTTATCAAATAATCTTGGTTCACTCTGATTCTAAATTTGAGGAACATTTTACATTTAAAAGTAACAATATTCTTCGACATATGCGACATGCGTCATTCGTCTTCCACCAATGGGCTAAGTCTATGTGGAAAAGCAGCCAATTGCTTGGGAAGATTGTTGAGTGGAGTACTGGTGTGAGAAAACCAGGACATGCATGAGTAGGTGAACTGGCCGCCGTGATATAACTGAGAAATTGTTAGAAAACGGCGTTAAACCCCAATCAATCAATCAATCCTTGACTAAGACATAATCAGAAAGTGTTGTAACGCAAATCGACTCTGAATTAGAACGATATTATGAATGGTTGATGAATATACGGAAATAAGAGTCAACGGGCTATATTTATTCGTGCTTTACGGAAACCGATCTTTCTGATGTGATAGAATCAGCGACGATTTAGATCCGTTTTGTTTTTTGTTGGATCTAGTTTCTTTCATACGTCATAGAGATCCTCCAGTCGAACGGAACTTAGATATATATAGATAGCTATTGTATTTGACTTATACAAATACACGCTCAAACCTGTGCTAAAGACCACCTTTGTATATGAATACCCTGTCTGTAGCAACCACACTTTTAATTTCCCAATAAGTCATGTTCTGCCTTTATGACTCTTCAATTAAAGACCACCTGTGAACAAAGACCATATCGTTCTCTTCCCATGGGTGGTCATTAAACAAGGTTGGGACTGTCCATGTTTCTCACCATTTACATAAATTGACATAAACAAGTTTATCCCAATGTGTCAGCATGATACTGTCGTTAAGATAGGTTTTTGTATGACGTGGCTCCTTTAAGCCGTCCCACGAAAAAAAAAAAAATTGTCGACTCTGCGTGAAGTATCGACCCGGATCTGCCTCAGAATGCCGCGCAGGCTAACCCGGACATACACTCTTCGCCTCCTGTGGATTTTCTGTTTCAGGAATCATTACTCTATACCTCTATCCCCCCGAGACGGAATGTGTCGGCCCGGATTAGCCTGCGCGGACTGCGCAGGCTGATCTGGGTCGATTCATTACGCAGAGTCTATAATGTTGATTTTCTCGTGGAACGTTTCATTTGTGTTCCTTTTCTAAAACCACTTTAGACAGTCTGTGATTAAACGCCGTATAAAACAGCTAGTTCGTGCATACGTTACATACACCGTCAGATGAAGTGTATATAACAAATTTAACAAAAGACACGTTGAAAAGACCTCTCGCATAATATTAGCGAAACAAACTAGACAAAAACATACGATTAAAATCGGGCTATGGGTGAACTAAGGACGCCACGTACACCGCTGCTCGGTAAAAACAGCCATGGTGGAAGTCAAAACTTGGTGAAATCTAAACTCGTGTTCGTCGGAGACTGTGCTTGTGGGAAAACGGCGCTTATCAAGAGGTACATGACCGGTGAATTCATTGAGGTGAGAGAACTTTTTGTTATCCTTTACCACATGTATACAACAAATAGGTAGCAGACAACTTTGTTAACCCTTTCAGCGCCGGATTATTCCATGTTCAAAATCGGGTGTGGTGTCCATTTTTCAATTTATAAAAGTTTTGGACTATTTTTGTAACTAAAAGGCAAACAATGCTGATTTCAGGTGAGACAGCTCGTTACGAGCTGACTCACCTGAATCTGCATTGTTTGTAAAAAAAACTCAAATTTGCCTTTGGAGCTGAGAGAGTTAACATCTAGACACAATATGGAACATGTTGAACATGTTGAATAAAGTTGAAAACATTGTGGCAAAAGAAGAAATTGTTCATCAATGTTTTCAAAAACGTCGTCTGCTGCAAAGTCGTCAGAAAGCGGAAAAAATATATATTTAGTTTATACATGTACAGGCAAACTTGTATTAAGAGACCACACAAGGGAAATGCTGTAAGTGGTCTCTTAAGACAGGTGGTCTCTTATTGAGGTACAAATGTATGTTTCGTTTGTTGGGTCTTATGTATACTACATTAAGGATATAAGATATGTTTAATATTTCAAATATGTTCAAGCCACGATTACGGAGGCAAAAAGGCAAACCGAAGGAATTCATTAAGTATATATGCAAATGCTCTCAGACAAAGAATATGTTAGTACGGTATACAGTGTAAATTCAGTCTATCCGGATGTCTACACTATTTATAAAGGTCTGATAGTATCTTTTCCCTCGAAGACGACTTTTGAAAACATTGTGATAAAAGGAAAGATTGCTCAAAACAAGCAATTTCTATTTTTTCCCTTAATGTTTTCATCTTCTTTACAGTAATTATACATTTATTTATTTTAGAGATTTTCCTTTATATTGTATTAATTAATATAATTGTGGTGTAGAGTAATAACTAAAAATCATTTGCTAATGTTTTAGCCCTTTCCCTCATATAGACGCTTTCTGACGCGTCTGCAGCAGACGACTTTTTGAAAACAGTAACAAAAGAAGAAATTGCTCAAAACGAGCAATTTCTCCTTTTGCCACAATGTGTTCCACTTCTAGTCATAGATTATCCATTCAATTTTAGAGATTTTCCATGTTTTGACAAAATATGTTTAAAGTCGTCTGCCGCAGAATTGTCGTATGAGAGAAAGGGATAAATTAACAAATTATTCATGGTTACCTCAAAATAGTTTTACTTCTCTCATACATTAGAATTGATTTTTGCATGTGTGTGTGTATATAATGTAAATGAATGTATTCTGTACGTGTGTACAGAGATCAAGATAAGGAAGGGTATTCAGCTCTTTTTCCCACGATTTTCTCTCTTATTATTAAAACAAATCCTATATTGAGGGTACTCCAAAGAATCGTCTCACCGAGACGATTCTTTTGAGTACCCACAACATAGGGTTAGAAGGTCTAATAAGGATTCTAGAACATGTAAAACGCCCTTTATCTAGAGCTCTGCGCGTGTATATACTTGTAAATGGCCAATTAAACTTATGTGCCGACTTGCCAAATAACATTGAATTATGTTGAAACGAAAAAAGTTAAACCCGCGACCTTTGCCATAACCTTTTTCCAAATCGACATAATTTTGACACGGTCAAGTTTTAAAAACGTTGTGACAATAGGAGAAGTTTTTTCCCCCATGGCGCAATTTCAACTATATCATTTATTTTAGCCAATTATGATTTCTAAGCCGTCAGCAGTATATTCGTTGTATTTGGCAAAGGGTTAAACATGAATTCATAGAGTGCATGAACAGATAAATTACTTCATATATATAAAAACAAGTTAAAGATTAGACAATAAAGTTAAAACCGCGACTTTTGCCATAACCTTTTTCCAAATACAGACACAATTTTGACACGGTCAAGTTTTAAAAACGTTGTAACAATAGGAGAAGTTTTTCTCCCCCATGACGCAATTTCAACTATTATATTTATTTTAGCCAATTATGATTTCTAAGCCGTCAGCTGTATATTCGTTGTATTTGGCAAAGGGTTAACATGAATTCATAGAGTGCATGAACAGATAAATAACATGTATATATAAAAACAAGTTAAAGATTAGACAATAAAGTTCGTATTTCAATGAAGCGAGAACGATGTATTAATAATGTCGTAAAACATAATGGAACCCCGGTACACCAAAACAAGACTTTTAGAATCATTGCCACGTCGGTCCTTTTGCGTGCAATGCCTGTAAGGTTCTTTTATTTTAGCTTACACCCTTTCTCACATATAGGCTTTCTGACTCTTCTGCAGCACACGACTTTTGAAAACGTGGTGACTAAAGGAGAAATCGCTCCTTTTGCAACCATGTTTTCACCTCAATGCAATGATTAAATTTTCATTTATCGAGGTTTTCCATATTTTTGCCTAGATGTTTTGAAAGTCGTCAGCTGCAAATGTGCTGTATGTGTGAAAGGGTTAAACACTGTTTTATCTAAATAGCAGAACACATAATTGTCGTATTGTAAACCAACTTACCAACATATAAAACATATTTGATGCAAGACATGCAACAATTTCTATGAATAAAAGTATAGAAGTATAATAAGTCGATAGAGTATAAAGATATTGTGGTGAATTGAGTTGTAAGCCAGGGGCGTAGCTTGGCAATAATCAATGTGTAGGCCGTCTCGTGAGAAAATCAACATTGTGGACTCTGCGTAAAGTATCGACCCCGGATCAGCCTAAGCATGCCACACAGGCCTACCCGGATAGACACTTTTCGCCTCCTGTGGATTTTCCGTTTCAGTAATCACTACTCTATCTATCCCCGCCCCTTAGGCGGAATGTGTTGGCCGGATCAGTCTGCGCGGACAGCGCAGGCTGATCTGGTCGATACATTACGCAGATGTGTATCGCCGCAGCTGCATTTTGGGGCATTTTTAGAGAAAAATGTGTAGGCACGTGCCTACAGTGCATAAAGGGAGCTACGCCCCTTTAAGCAAATTTTCCTTTTTCCACAATGTTTTCAATATTCATCGACAGTAGTGGCGTCAGAGAGCGCCCGTATCAGGAAAATAGTTCATAAAAAGAATACGAATTTGAGGAAGGCTGCACATATATGATAATGAACCGTCCACCGAGAAAACCGACATTATGGACTCTGCGTAATGTATCGACCCAGATCAGCCTGCGCAGTCAGCGCAGGCTAATCCGTACCGACACATTCCATCTCAGGGAGCTAGAGTATTGATTCACGAAACAGAAAAATCCACGGGAGTCGAAAAGTGTCTGTCCGGGTTAGCCTGCGCGGTATGCTTAGGTTGATCCGGGTCGATACTAAACGAAGAGTCCACAATGTTGGTTTTCTCGCGGGGCGGCTCATATATATGCATTATGGTTCGAGCTCCGGTATCTCTGTCGGTAAAGACGCGAGCAGACAATCCAGGGGATGTGAGTTCAAGCCACAGCTCGGCCGTTCTTTCCGACGTCTGCGCAGGCTAATCCGTGCCGACACATTCCATCTCATGGAACTAGAGTAATGATTCACGAAACAGAAAAATCCACGGGAGTCGAAAAGTGTCTGTCCGGGTTAGCCTGCGCAGTATGCTTAGGTTGATCCTGGTCGATACTTAACGCAGAGTCCACAATGTTGGTTTTCTCGCGGGACGGCTCATATATATGCATTATGGTTCGAGCTCCGGTATCTCTGTCGGTAAAGACGCGAGCAGACAATCCAGGGGATGTGCGTTCAAGCCCCAGCTCGGCCGTTCTTTCCGACGTCTGACAAAAGTCACTGTTACAAGTGTCATTCGTCTTCCACCACTGGGCTTACAGTCCATGTGTAAAAGCAGCCAGTTGCTTGGAAAGAAGGTTGTGTGGAGTACTGGTTTGAACAAGCCAGGAATAACACGAGTATTTGAACTGGCCGCCGTTATATTACGGATCAATTATTGAACATGGCGTTAAACCCCAGAAAAGACGATGTGAATAGTCACTTTTAGTTTTTAAACACTGAAAAGAGGTGTTTTTTGTGTGGCGTGACCCCAATTGAAATGTACTCCACTCATAATGTACTTAAGGACGCACCATCAAATACGAACGTTCCCCCTCGTTACGGTTAGTAGGCAAAGATCCTTGTGAGCCATACCTTCAATGATGACTTTATAAACACATTTTTTCTAAAACATACACTTTCCTTTCCAGACGTATTTTGAAAACATTGTGACAATACGAGAAATTGCTCATTATGAGCAATTTCTCATTTTGTCACAATGTTTTCACCTTTATTCATTTTTTTTTTTTAAAGACTTTCTATATTTTTGATATAATGTTTCAGTCGTCTGCTGCATATTTGTTGCATGTGGGAAAGGGTCGTCTAAAGTTGACAGCCATACAGGAAATGCCTGTGTTCAAGTGGTCGCAGAAAAATCTTAAGTATTATCGTGTTACGATTAAGAAAGAAAAAGGTTTCGGCAAATTCGCGGCCATTGGTGATACAGATCCCCACGTGCACAGTCTGATCAGAATCTACAGTATCAAGTCAGGTTTATCATAAACCCTTTCCCACATACGGCATATCTGCAGCAGACATGTTGTTTGGAAACATCCAGGCACAGTTATGGAAATTCTGTTGTAACAAATAGTTTCAGGCAGTAAATTTTCTTGATGCACGTGTAAACGATGAATGCCCTATCGACCCCGTGCATTTTACACAGCATCTGTCCGCCTACTCATGCACGGTTTATTTTCCTTGATTTCGATATTCGTTTCCGTGATAACACAATGTGTCATATTACTTACATGTAGAAGCAACACACATCTGACGTAAACCTATTCATCTTTGAAATGCGGAATGTGCTGGGGGAGGGGTCATACCAAAAGACTTTAAAAAATGTATTAATGCCTTCCCTTCTTTCCGCTCATTGTTTATAGGGGATAGCATAACTACTGATTCATCGATGTTGTCACGATGAAAACATAGAGGTAATACTTGTAATTTACCAAGGAATTGCCGTGATATAATTAAATAAAGTTATAAGCAGTAAAAACCCCCACATACAAGCAACCAAAACAAATACCTAAAAAGAATGTCTCAATCAATTAAACATGGCGTTGACTAAAGTAGGGGTGGGGTGACCCTAGTATATTTACACTACATACTGTTATCAAAGAATGTAAATTATGTCATAAATATACATATTTTTATGTCCTTATTTGGTTTCCCCATAGTTGTAACTTGACCTTGTGGTATAAGTGATGTTAATTAACCCTTTTCCAAATATAGACGCTTTCTAACAACTCTGCAAGGGACAACTTTTAACAAAACATTATGACAAAAGAAGAAATTGCTCTAACGAGCAATTTCTCCTTTTGCCACGATGTTTTCAACATTTTTTTCAAGGATTTTTCGTGTTTTGTATATATAGATGTTTTCAAAGTCATATGTCGTAGATTTGTTGTATGAGGGAATGGATTAGATAACTTCTGTTGATTTACAATCCTAAAATATTTATCTATTTTGTAGTATCTAACGAGCAATTTATCATTTAGCCATAACGTTTTATACGTTATTCAATAATTGTTCTTTCATTTATAGAGTGTTTCCATATTTTTGAGTTTTTAATTTTCCTGCTGAGGAGAAGATGTCCGTGGGAAAAAGCGAAGCATTTCCCGGATACAGGCACATTGTAACGCTTCTGTAGGCTAGCAGACATCTTCTACAAATTACTCCTGAACTTTTCACGATTTCACATTCTTTTTTCCTCAAAAGGTTTCAAAACAGACTACTTTTGAATATATCTCATCGGGTAACGATTAATTAAATAAGCTGGTCCTCACATCTACAATTTGGAAGAGTATAAAAGTCAGAAACCATCCAAAGGGTTGAGATGATTGTAAGAATTTAAACCTTTAGACGCTTTCTGACGCCTCTGTAGCAGACGGCTTTTTGAAAACATAGTGACAAAAGAAGAAATTGCTCAAAATGAGCAATTTTTCCTTTTGCCACAATGTTTTCCACTTTTAGTCATAGTTATCCATTCAATTATAGAGATTTTCTATTTTTTGACAAAATATGTTCAAAGTCGCCGGCTGCAGAATTGTCGTATGAGGGAAAGGCGTAACGCCGTTTTCAATGGTATTTTAGTTCTATCACGGATGTCGGTTAATTTAATGTGCGTTTCCTTGCATTATGGCACCAGACAATAGGTCTTCCCAGGCAACTAGCTATCTTCTCATGTAAACGGTCTAGCCCGTTGATGGACGACGGCTGACGCTGGTTACAGTGACGTTTTGTCAAACATCGGAAATACTGAATGGCCGAGTCGTGGTTCGAACTCACTCACGACCCCTGTATTGATAACCCTAGTCGTTCCGAAAACAATGGTTCGAAGAATAAGGTCAAATCATGCCAAAAACATATACAGTGCTTTACGCCGCTTTAAATAATTTTCCAGTTCTGGGGTAAGTTACCGGTATTACTGGTCCATTTACCCTGGTACCAGCGAGTCAGTCGTAATGATAACCCCACAGCCCTGAGCGCCAGGGTGGGAAAGCCATTATTAGCATGTTTAAAGTATTTGGAATGACCCGCCCGTGGATCGAACCCTCGACCTCCCGCACCCGTTGCGTACGCTCAACCACTATATAAACGAGTCGGTTCACATACAACAAATCTGCAGCAGACGACTTCGGAATCATGTGTGGACACATGTTGTAAATCTCTAAATATTCAAGTATGAAGTACTAATTAAATTATTGAATATAATTCAAAACATCGTGGAAAAAAGAGAACTTGCTGATCGTAAGCATTTTCTCCTTTTGTCACGATGTTTTAAAGCGTCGTCTGCAGCAGATGCGTCATACAGCGTCTTTATGTGGGATAGGGTTAAAGAATAAACTTATCTGATCTTGAAAATGACTCATACAAATTATAGCCGTGTCATGCTGTTAAAGAACCCTTGAATATTTTAACTTTTCCATTCGCCCTAGGATAATGTTTTTGTGCACACTAATTGACTTCTGACACCTGCGTATCGAGGGCTTGGCGTGAAACGGTTTGTAACTAAAACCTTTTTGAAAACCTTGGTTTAAGGGCAATTTTGATCCTTTCGTAAACAATGCAAATTTAGGTGCCATTGCCTCAGAACGAGCAATGGCACCTAAATTTCCATTGTTTACCAAGAACATTGATTTAACGCTCACAAATACTTTATGGCGAGGTAATTAACCTTGGTAAAAAAAAATACAATTTTAGTTACAACCGTTTCACGCCAAGCCCTCTGTATATCGTACGAATCAATACAATTGATAAAAGGTAGTTCTTTTCTATCATTTCCGATTTTGTAAAATGCAAATGGACCGATTAATGATAAATGATGAGTACGTTCGTCCGTGGGAAAAGGTATACATTGGCATATCTAAACATCTGAGGAGGTTCTCATTACCCTGTACTTAAAATCAGTCATATCAGAATCTACACAATTTGACAGAATATTCTGCTAAGCTCATGTGAGTGATAAATGAACAGTGTATATCTTGATCAGACTACAAGCTATCCTGTATAATATCCCATGATAAGCCTCATACTTATGGACTAGAAGGCGTGTCGGATGATAGATTCAAGCCATTCGCAATTTGATAGAAGACTATTCTCTGCTCATGTGAGTGATATATGAACAGTGTAGGTCTTGATCAGACTACAAGCTATCCTGTATAATATCCCATGATAAGCCTCATACTTATGGACTAGAAGGGCGTGTAGGATGATAGATTCAAGCCATTCGCAATTTGATAGAAGACTATTCTCTGCTCATGTGAGTGATATATGAACAGTGTAGGTCTTGATCAGACTACAAGCTATCCTGTATAATATCCCATGATAAGCCTCATACTTATGAACTAGAAGGCGTGTAGGATGATAGATTCAAGCCATTCGCAATTTGATAGAAGACTATTCTCTGCTCATGTGAGTGATATATGAACAGTGTAGGTCTTGATCAGACTACAAGCTATCCTGTATAATATCCCATGATAAGCTTCATACTTATGGACTAGAAGGCGTGTAGGATGATATATTCAAGCTATTCGCAATTTGATAGAAGACTATTCTCTGCTCATGTGAGTGATATATGAACAGTGTAGATCTTGATCAGACTACAAGCTACCTTGTATAATATCCCATGATAAGCCTCATACTTATGGACTAGAAGGCGTGTAGGATGATATATTCAAGCCATTCGCAATTTGATAGATAGAAGACTATTCTCTGCTCATGTGAGTGATATATGAACAGTGTCGGTCTTGATCAGACTACAAGCTACTTTGTATAATATCCCATGATACGCCTCATACTTATGGACTTAGAAGGCGTGTAGGATGATAGATTCAAGCCATTCGCAATTTGATAGAAGACTATTCTCTGCTCATGTGAGTGATATATGAACAGTGTAGGTCTTGATCAGACTACACGCATCCTTGTTTACTTTCCCAAGTGGACTAGTAGGCGAGTCGGGGGATAGAATAAAGCTTTTTTCACAATTAGACAGAAGATTATTTTAAGCTCATGTAAGTGATATATGAACACTGTAGCTCCTGATCAGACTAGGCATGTTGGAGGAAAGATTCAAGCCTTTCCAATCCGAGAATATTACGGAATTTCGAAACCGGGTGTCCCGGGTTCGATCCCCAGTCGCGGCACTACGGTCATGGTGGAGTGCCTTTGGGCAAGGCACATTTCACATTTACTGGTTTGTTTACCCAGGTATCATGAATAATTAAATTTAATTGCGCGCTAAATGACCTTAGCTGTCGATGCGCCATAAAACAATATTACATTCATTCATTCATTCCGAGAATATTAAGAAAGAACAGGGTTGGCTCTGAAATAACGTAATCGTCTGACCCGACTATGTATACCAGGAACGTGTCGATCTGGATCTTCGTTGTGCACAACGGCTAATTTGTACATTTCGCCATGGGACGTTTTCGTTTGTGCGTGATGCTACATGTATAAGACCTGCCAGATGATGACAAATCTAGACCTTTACAATAATAATGCGGACAGTGTATGCTCTGGAATGATTTACT